>JAEIFN010000253.1:0-69215 GCA_018903675.1 Zaprionus capensis | reverse complement strand
TGTAGTGAAAGACAATTTGCTTCTTAGTTCTTCGCCAGTTCATATCTAACTGTTTCTTTATTGCGAAAATATTCTTTGCTTAAGTCTAATACATAATGGTTTTTAAATATATAAGTGTGAGCGTATATAAGGCAATTTTATACAAAGTGCTTGCGCAGCAGTTCTCACGCTGCGCCGATCACCGGCTCATACATAATTGAGCGGTCATATTACATTTGCACTTAATGCTTGCATATATACGCTTATACAATGTTGTTTAAAGTATGTAGCAACTTTATATTAAACAGGGTATATGCATTTGTGTATCTTACTACACCTCCCTTTTTTAAAAAAATAACGTAGTATATAAAGTTATTTTAGTTTTTTTTTTTTTTTTTATGTTAATTTTATAAAAGATATGAATTAAATTGTATTTTTGTATTGATTGTATTTAAAATGAAGTTCTTTAGACTTTATATAGTTTAATTCTATTTTTATGTATTATTATAGGTTTCCTTTTTCCTGTATCTATTTTAAAGTTGTTTTTACCTTCTATGCTTATGACTTTATAAGGTCCTAAATATTTATTTTCTAGTTTATGAGCTGTTTCATTTTTGATTAAAACTGATGTTCCTACTTCTATTTCTAAATCATTTAGTTTTTTATCGTATTCTAATTTTCTTTTTTCTTTTTCTATCTCTATTAATTTTTGGGCTCTTTTGTGAGCTATTTGTAACCTAAATTTAAATTCCTTAGCATAGTCATCTATGTTATATAAAGGTTCTATTATATTGTTTGGATTAAATGCTATGAATTGTGTTGGTAATCTACCATAAACAAGTTCGTACGGACAGTATCCATGTACTGTTGATGGGGTGGTATTAAAACAATATGTGAAGTAATTCAACCATATGTCCCAATCATCCTTGTCTATCGAAATGTATGAACGAATATATTCATTAAATGTTCGATGACTTCTCTCCACTGATCCTAAGGTTTGGTGGTGGTATGCTGTAGATTGTATATTACTTATCTTCATATACTTGCATAAATCTTGTATAAGTGAATTTTTGTATTCAGTTCCTTGGTCCGTTATGAACGTCTTCATTGGACCGTACTTTAATACAAAAGATTCGAATATTGCCTTGGCAATCGTTTTTGCACTTTTGTCTGTTACTGGTATTGTAACTAAATATTTAGTGAGATCACATATAATTGTGACTGCGTACTCATTTCCATTCTCAGTACGAGGTAATGGTCCAATGGTATCGATTAAAACAGTGTCGAAAGCTACACTTGGTGTACTAGTAATCACCATGGGTGCTTTTATATGTGTTGTAACTTTTGCTAATTGGCAATTTGTACAGTTTTTCACATACTTAGTTATGTCTTTGTTCATTTTTGGCCAATAATAATATTTCTTAATTTTAAACAGGGTTCTCGAGATTCCTGTATGGCCTCCTTCTATTGGGTCATCGTGATATTTGATCAGGATTGCTTTTATTTTAGCTATGTCATTTTGGTCTATGCGTGTCACTTTATTTAATAGCGCTATTTTTATTTCTTTTAAGTATTTGTTGCCCATATTTTTAAATTCTGTGAGTGATACCAGTTTTAAGATCTGTTCACTTTGTGACATCTGAAAATTAACAATGTTATGCACACCGGCTTCTTTATTAAGCCTTTGGAAGAATTGACCTAAGTCACATTTTCCATTGGAATACAAATCGCTAATTTTGAATTGAGTGATCGTTCTCTTTTTCTGTTTCAATAAACAGTCAAAGTTATTAAATTTCAATTCTACATATTCTGATACGTCGTTATTGCTAACGACTTCATAGACCTTGGGCTCTATTAATTTCTTATGCAATTTCTTTTCATCTGCGCAGATGTTTTCCTGTCTTTTTGATGCCCTTGTTTGTACCATTAAGATACTTCTGTTCATTTCGATTAGTGTGTCAATGGTTATTCTTGATAACGCATCGGCAATATAATTTTCTTTCCCCTTGAGATATTCTACAGTAAATTGGTATTCTTCTAAATCTAGTCTCATTCTTGTTAGTTTTGACGTTGGGTCTTTCATTGAAAACAAATACGTCAGGGGTCTATGGTCTGTCTTAACTATGAAATGCCTTCCATAAACGTACGGTCTGAAGTGTTTTATTGCCCAATGTATAGCAGCTAGTTCCTGCTCTGTAGTAGATTTATTACTTTCACCTTTAGTGAAAGATCTTGAAGCATATGCAATTGGTAATTGCACACCGTTATGTTCTTGCGAAAGTACCGCACCACATGCATGTTTACTTGCATCTGTGGTTATGCAAAATTCTTTGCTAAAATCTGGGTACTGCAATAATGTCGGTTTCATTAATGCTTTTTTAAGGTATTTAAATGCGTTTTCGCATTCCTGAGTCCATTCGAATTGGACATTCTTTTTGCACAATTTAGTCAAATGACGAGAATGTTGTGCGAAGTTATGAATAAATCTTCTGTAATAATTACAGAACGCGACGAAACGTCGTGCACTATCTGCGTCTGTGGGGGTTGGATAGTTTTTTATAACTTCATATTTTTTATCATCTGGGAGTATACCATGGTCAGTGCATTTATGCCCGAGGTATGTTACCTCGTGCATGAAAAATGAACATTTCTCTGGATTAAGTTTTAGATTATGTTTTCTACATAATTCGAATATGTTTGTTAGATTTTTGAGCATATGTTGCTCGGAGCAACCGATGACTACTAAGTCATCCATATAGAGAAATGCTTGAGATGGTTCTAGACCAGAGAATGCGAGTGTCATCATTCGCATAAATGAATTTGGTGCAATTTTTAGACCATAAGGTAGTCGTGTGAAACGATAAGAGCCTGAGCTCGTTGAAAACGATGTTATATTCCTAGATTTTTCTTCTAGTTCTATCTGATGAAAACCAGACATAAGGTCTAGACACGAAAAGTATTTCGCTCTGCCTAATTGGTCTAGTATTTCATCTATTCTGGGCAGTGGATATTTGTCTGCCAATAACTTCTTATTTATTTGTCGATAGTCTACTACTAAACGCCATCGTTTCTCCTTTGAGTTGGGGAGTGATTTCTTGGGTACCAAGAGAAGTGGGCTGTTATATTCTGATAAAGATGGTTCTACTATACCATCTTTTATTAGTTTATTGACCTGTTTGTCTATTTCTGGCTTTTCAGATTCTGCATTTCTATAGTTTTTTATGTATACCGGCGTCTTATCAGCTAATCTTAACTTTTGTTTATAGAAATTGTTACTAGTGATTGCTTCCGTCTCTAAACCAAATATGTCACTGTATTTGGTACAAAGATCTGTAAGTTCTGCTTTAAATTGAACTGGGAATCTTAATTTGTTTAGTACATCCTGAGTTCTGTTTGACTTTTTGTTTGTATTTTCTATTATTTCGTAGTCTGTTAACGACTCGAATTTTATATTTTGGTTTTTAATTTTTACATTGTAGTTAGTTGTGTTGATTATACGTATTATTGCGCTATTACTTGTTACTATACTGTTGGCTATTAATACTCCAGGTTGAATTTCCTGGTTGGGTACTAATACAGTATTTTCGCTAGTGGGAAGTATGATTTTTCTCATCACTTCTGCTCTAGCGGGTAATAATATTGAGTTGTCAATATCATTATGTAACAATTGTACATGAATTTGATAATTAATAGATCGTGGTCGCATAATGAATTCATCGTGCTGATAATCTATTATACAGTTAAATTTTCTTATAAAGTCAAGTCCGAGAATTCCGTCACAAGGTACGGGAAATTCTGTGTGGACAATTTGGAAATTGTGACTGATTATGAAATAATCGAAAAGTAGATCAATTTGTGCCTGTCCTATTGATTCTATTGATCCCTGGCCTATGCCGGTTATATTTGTTATTGTACTATTGTCTATGGCTGAGCCTATACTGTTATTTTTCAGTATAGAAATGCTCGCTCCTGTGTCAATTAATAAAGTTAGTGGATTATTAGTATATCCATTTCTGATTTGAATGAGACTACTGAGATTTAGATTTATATTAAATATTTTACTTATTGATGGCTGCTCAAGGGGTTTGGCTGGTTTTCCGATGTCCCTTCGGTCACTCGGATTGTATTATTATTGGCATTTCCTCTATTTGAGTTGCCTCTGAATGGGCCACCTCGAGAATTGCCTCTATTTGAATTATAGTGGTTATTTCCATTATAATTGCTATAGTAGTTATGTCTACGGCCTCTATTATTACTATTTCTTCCTCTGTAGTTGCCTCTGCCGCGGTTTCCACCGCGTTGAGAACAGTTTTGGTAATATAATACCGGGTTATTTTGACCTGTCGCAGCGTTGCAGTTATCTATAAATTTAGATACGGCATCATTCATATTATTGAATATGCCTGCCTGCATATTATTTCTGACTTTCTCTATCGCGCATCCCTTGATCATTGATTTAACAGCCTGTGCTGTTGTATATTTTGCTGCGATTTCCGGTGATAGACCGTCACTAAGGTAAGCTCCTTCTAAGGCTTTAGCTATTTCTTCTATTTCTTTGACGTAAATATTTGCCGTTTTGCCTCTCTGTTGAATATTTAGTAGTTTGGCAGATATGACTTCCACCGAATCTCCTTTAATTCTATCAGACAATTTAGCTATTACTGCGGCAATTGTTTGCTCGTTAGTTATTAAATCTCTAGCGTGTCCCTTAAGTTTTGTTTTTATAATATTAACTGCTGTTGTTTCATAGTTGCCTTTTAGTGTTTACACTAAGTTCAATGCGTCTATGAAACTTTTTAAATTTTCAGGCTTGCCATCGTATTCGTGTAGTAGAGACGAGGCTATTTTTAGAAATTCTATACTTGATTGAGCCATTGTGATTACTTCAAGTTTTTCTACCTTTGGGTCTGAATACTCTGACTCTAGAGTGTTAGTTTGTGTTTCTACTGATATTTGGGTTGTTTTTTGTGTTTCGCTATCACCCGTTAATATATCTGGGTCGAACTTTGCTAATTCCCCTTCTATTGGAGGACAGAATACCTGTAATTGTTGTCTTTCAGAAATTTCTATTAATTTTTCTCTTAGAGTTTTTGATATATCTAGTACTTGTGTCTAATTTAGGGCTGATAGTTTGGTGCTATTTTGAACAATTATCCTCTGCACTATATTATATTGTTTTATTAGATTTTCTATGTGCTTTGTTTTAGTGACCGTTGTTATTGGTACACTTTTATTCAGACATTTATAAGACCTATTAAACTCCTCTTTCGCACTTTTTAAATGTAGGACTAACTCTGCCCATTGCATTGGAATTAACAGTTATTTATATTTTATTTCGTTTTATTTCAACTACTCTTGCAATACAATGATTTTGATTTTATTCATATCTTAGATATCGTTTAAAGCATTTGCTGTGCTCCGATATCGTTTTTTAAGGCATTTATTGTGTACTTTGTAACTTTTTATTAGCGCGTTGGCTATCATTATTAATGCCATAATAATTAATATAATTGTTATCCAGAACAAATCATTATTTGTGACTTCTACCTTATTAATAACGTTAGCAGTGGAGTCCACTGTCTTTGTATCTATTAAACCCATAGTGGGTATACTATAAAAATTATTTTTGAAATGTTCTGGTTTATATTCTTTACTTATTTTGTTTGTCTCTATTGACATCTATTTCTAAGGCTTTTGCTTATTAATTCTCCTAACGGAAATAAAGATATTTAGGGAATGTGGTTGACTCACAATTCGATTTACAATTCATTATTTAAAAAAAATTCTTCAACCACATTTGTTAGTATAAAGCCTATTGTTTGGTTTAGTAGTTTTCAAGAAGCGGTTTCCCGCATCGGCTTGATATTAAAATAATGGCAAATTGGGGCATTGGCAATTATGCAGCCCGTTTGCGTTGTTTCGCATCAGTGCGAAGCTGTTCATCTAGTTGTTGTAGACGCTCTTTGTAGCGTTGTCGGGATGATTCGTCTTTGGCCAAGGTGATCATTTCCTTGACCAGTCGCCGTTGCTGTAAGAGTTTTGCTCTTCGTCCACTCCTTTTATGTTTTGGTATTTCCTTTTTTTCCTGGCGTGCCCTGTACTCAGCTATTGTGAGTGGGCGTGGTCCATCGGTTGGATTTGCCTGCAAGGCCTCTTGCAACGTCGGCAAATCCCTTTGTTCAATAGGAACAGCGTTGTTGAATTTTATCTCTTCTGTTAACTGGTCAACTGGTGGTTGTGTGGTAATATTTTTAGTTTTTATTGTAGAATTTTGTGCTGAGTGAGCATGTGACTTGTGTTGGGTTTTTTCTATTTTTGCATTTGCTTGCAGAAGTTGTTTTCAGCTTAATATATTTTTTTTTTTTTTTTGCTGTTTATTAATCGGGTGTTGGCGTATTGGTGTATAATGGTCACCTTAAGTACGCTATTCTATTTCCCAATACACATCACTATACTCTACTCACTCAGTCATATTGTATCCACATTGTATCCATCCAGTCGACAACAGTATTATCCGCAACAGTATTATCCGCAGCCTCGTGACTATGTCACGGTCGCCATGTAGTGAAAGACAATTTGCTTCTTAGTTCTTCGCCAGTTCATATCTAACTGTTTCTTTATTGCGAAAATATTCTTTGCTTAAGTCTAATACATAATGGTTTTTAAATATATAAGTGTGAGCGTATATAAGGCAATTTTATACAAAGTGCTTGCGCAGCAGTTCTCACGCTGCGCCGATCACCGGCTCATACATAATTGAGCGGTCATATTACATTTGCACTTAATGCTTGCATATATACGCTTATACAATGTTGTTTAAAGTATGTAGCAACTTTATATTAAACAGGGTATATGTATTTGTGTATCTTACTACAGTTTTTTTTTTTTTTAAAATTTTTTTTTTAGGTTATTTTTTTAAATTTAAAAAAAAAATTTTAAAATTTTTTTTAATTTTTAAAATTTTAAAAATTTTGGGATTTTTTTTTAAATATATTTTTATTTTTTTTTTTTTTATTTTTTATTTTTTTTTTTGAGGGGGAAGGAAAAATTTTTTTTTTTAAAAAGGAAAAAAATTTTTTTTTTTTTTTAATTAAATAAATTTTTAAATATTTTTTAAAATTTATTATATATAAAATATAAAAAAAAATATTTTGGAACTGGGGGGGGGAGAAGAGAAAATTTTTTTTTTTTTTTTTAAATAAATAAAAAAATTTTTTTAAAAAAAAAAAAGGAAAAAAAATATTATTAATTTTTTTTATAATGTAGGGGTGGGGGTGTAATGGGAAACTATTAGGTTCAGTTGAATAAGTTGATTGAAAAAAGTCTGCAAACAAATCGGCTACAGCCTGATCATCAGTTGCTTCCTTATTTTCATATGATAGTACAGAAGGAAATCTACTTGATTTACGTTTTAAGTTGACAAAGTTGTAAAACTGCTTTGGGTCCTGAGCAAACTGCAAACGGCAGCGACACAAATACTTTTTATAACAATTTGCATTCAGAGCAATAAAGTTTGCTCTTGTAACAATATAACGCGTATAATCAGAAGGATTACAAGTAATTTTAAATTTTTTAAAATACCGGGATTTCAAATTTTTCAACCTTACTAGCTCACGTGAAAACCAAGGAGGCCTTTACAGGAAAAGTAACAGGAACACATTGATCAAAAAATGAGTTCATAGAGGAATAAAAAAATGAAATGCATGTATTTAGATCAGAGCATGAATAAAAAGATGACCAATCATGTTCCAAAATTAAATAATTCAATTTTTCAAAATCGGTCTTACGGAAACAACGTGACTTTAGTTTAGGGGAAACAGTTGCAGTTTGCGCAGAAATAGGCATAGTTAGAACCAGGTCTAATGTAGGATGATAGGGATCTTCAGGAAGAACTAAGGGATTGATTCTAGAGATAGTGTTTACTAGATTGTCGGAAGAGAAAACTAAATCAAGCATTCTACCACTACAATTAGGAACATTATTTAGTTGATAAAGAGATAGCTCCGAAAGGCCACTTAAAAAAGAATTAAATAAAGAAGGCAACAATAAATCAGATTGGCAAGACCAAGTAACTTCTGGTAAGTTGAAATCACCAAAAACTAGCAAGTAGTCTCTATCTGATAGTTTGGAGGAGACAAATTGGATAGATGAGAGATGGTGCAGGTAGATAGAAATATCAGATGAGGGAGGAATATAAGAACAGGTAATATAAATTGAAATTTGGTTCATTGTTATTTTAACATATACAAATTCTAAGAGAGAACTATGGTCTATCGAAATTAGTTCGGAAGGAAGATCAGATTCTACAGCTATAAGAACACCACCACCAGTTCGTGATAAACGGTCACATCTGAAGGTGGTGTACTTATTGGGAAAAATTGAACTGTTATCTACATCAGGTTTTAACCAGGTTTCAGTAAATATTAGTATATGATGATCGAAAGATACACTATTCATAAACAAATTAGATAGCTTAGAGTTTAGGCCTCTAACGTTTTGGTAGGCAAGAAAAAGAGAGGTTAATTCTACTAGTTTTTTGATGTCACATTAGAAGAAGAAGCACAGGGAATTAAAGGAAGTGATACCGCCGTACGACTCTTTTGTTTTGGAGAGTACTCCTTAACAATTAAGTCTGGCGGCCAGAAGGTACCGTTGCAAACTAATTGAAAATTATCAGCAGGGACACTAATTTTAAAAGACGCAATATCACGCGTATAATTAAATTTAAATTTCTCTACATTAAGATTTGTAACTGACACTTTTGATTGAATATACGATTTTACATCTTCAATCGAAGTATCAGGTGCAAGGCGAGAAACGAAAACCAGTTTCTTTGGTTTAACAGCGACAAGTGATATTGTGGAGGTATTATTAGTAGTAAGTATCTTATTAGAAGCAGCTTTCTTATTGGAAGTAGTTTTAGTAATTTTGTTAGGAGTTTTATTAGACTCAGGCGAAGGAGAGGTAACGACCAGAGTTGGTGGATCGGACAACTTAGATGGGGTGGTTGAAGGAGTCGTAGGAGATAGGAGAGATGTAGGAGAAATTATGCCCGAAGAAGTCGATGGCGAGAGATTAAGGGGCACATCGAAGTCAAAGGACTTAAACTTGTCTTCCACACTAGTGAAATCAGCCTGCAACTGCGAAAACGCCAAATGAAGCTTATAAAGTTCTAGCTTAGTCTGCCTGAGAATGCTGCTCAAATTGAGCTCCTTACCCCGACAGAAATTGCAAGACCAATGTAGGCCAGACTTGGTGTATAAAGCGTCCTTAATACGGACGGTTAAGCCAACGCACTTAATATGGAAAACCTTTTCGCATAACCAGCACGAAACAAAGTCAGGATTCGAATCGGCTGTACACTTGTGTGTAATTGCACAACAAGCCTCCATTATTAATGAAAAGTGATATGCCTCAACTAATGTAGGGAACACCAAAAGAAATAAATAGTTATACAGAAGCAAAGAGGAAAGATCAAACAAAAACAAAAAGCTAGGAAAGAACTGTTACAGAGATAGAGAGCAAAGAAAAGAAAGGTTGCGACAATTATAACAACACAGCTGATTCCAAAAGGAGAGCTGTAAAAGTGAGCACTAACACAACGCAGTACACTCGGAGAGCGTAAAAAGACGTGAGAGTGGGAGAGCGTAAAAGTGTAAGCTCGAAGGCGAGAGTAAAACAATACAACAACAACTACAGCTGTATCGTTGACACAAAGCAGCGCACTAAGAGAGCGGAGCAAACGTGAGAGCGAAAAAAGCGTGGGAGTGTAAAATTGAAACAAAAACAAAAACAAATTTCAAAGACGCTGAAGACGCGCCAGCAAAATAAATGTACAGAAATACAATTTAAATTACAATTTACCAATTACACCAACGTTCTCTATGTTGAATTTATACACACACAGTTACCATTGACTAATTAGCACTGATTTGAAATCAACTGAGTTAATGTTATTGTGAGTTAAGGTAAATAATAAGAAAATAATTAGGAGCAAAAGCCAAACACGACCGATCACCAAGAGAGTATACTCTTGAAATACTGAGATTGAAATACTGAGATTGTGCAGCATGAAGCTGCTTAAATTTGAAATAAAGTTTGTATACACATAACATTGGATATAATTGAAATGGAATAACTTTTTATTTTGAGGCACTAAGGGGGTAGCAACACGGCAGCATAATGGGTGGTTTTGGGAATTTATTTCATAGACTACATGGTTGGGTGGGTGAAGAAGGAGAGCGGCTCTCCGACTGATCGGATTAGAGATGGTCCACCCGTTCATTTTGGCAGTCCTTTTATTTCCCCGTCTTTCTTTTTGTGCAGCACCTAACCTGTCGATTTTTCTGTCAACATCGATAGCCGAACCCGCACACAAAAACCCCGCCCATTTTCCCTGAGCCTAGCCGGCTTAATTAGACAGGGTGTGCGTGGATGAGGCTAACGGACTTCGGTCGTTACAGAAAATGGCGCCCAACGTGGGGCCCGAGAGGCTCCTTATGGCTATACCCTACCTTTTCCTTATCCCGTCCCCTCCACTTTTTTTTTTCCTTTAGGTCCCAAAATTCATCCACATTTTAGTTTTCTCTCTTAGTTTCAGCTGATAGTCATATGCAATCTGGAGTTGCTGGCCTTTCTGGTGTATATCGGAGCCAGACCGATTGCATATGGCTATCCGAGTTCGATATTCTTCTTCTTGGAGAATAATCGGTGGTGTGGGATGGCAGATTCTGGGATGTGGAGCCATCAGATTGGGTAAAACCGGTTCGATACCCCATCCTAGCTCCATCCAACAAACATCTCGACTCGTGAGAGCTGAGATAGTTCGTGCTGGATATATCGACACGATCCTCAGCTTCCGATTAGGGCTACACGCAGTTTGCTTCCTAAAGTAGTTTCAATAGTTCGACCATCTCTAGTAAATGATCACATCACTATGTGCTGTCGTGTTGCTTAACCTTAGGTAAGCCCTCTTATACCTTCATGAATATTGTGTATACTTTTAGCGATTATTAACTATCGTATGTATCGTGTCCATGTTGCACGATTGTGTGTGAATTGAAGTGTATATTTTCTTTTATTACTTTTATTGAACGATCGCACACTCACTTATTGTGATATCGTTGTGCAGTGTGTTACAGCAAACATCGTGTACATTTTTCTTAGTCGTGCTTCTTACTCACGACTATCGTGACCCTTCTATCTAGAACCGTTCTGAGATTGTGTTTATTTCTCCACGGTAGCGATTTGATTAGTTTTCGCTATGTCGGTTAGACGTAGTTCTGAAAGGTCGGATCTGTTGAACCTTGCGATGGTGTGCACCATCTGCAACGACACCAGTCAGGACCCGGAGTTGATTGAGACTCCTTGCAGACATCAATTTCACAAATCGTGTCTGTCTGATTGGCTCGACAGTAACGAGACTTGTCCGATGTGCCGACAAGTGTGTCCCAGAGCCATAATAAATGCTCCAGTAGAGCAAAGGACATCGTTGAACCCTCAGAATAGGCAAGGATCTTCGCGCGTTTCAGTTCCTTCGGGAGCAGTTCCCAAAAGTCGGATAGCTACGCGTTCGCAAGGGCGTGGCACTGCTGGTGCTGGCGCCTTGCCGGCTCGTAATCCTCGTCGTGAGCCTAGCGCTCCTTCGATTGCTGCGGTATCCGAGGAGCGTATCAATCAGATGACTTTGAGCTCTATGGACAGATATCGTGACGACATATCGGCCTTGATTTCGGAGCAGATCACATCGGCTTTTCAAAACTTGAATCTAGCCCAATCCGCTCGAGCTGCTCGCGATGACCATCATTTCGAGGTTGATAATGCTGCGGCACCATCTTTACCTCGCGCTAGTAGTGCCACTAGGCGAGAAGAAATCTTTGGCGGAAGGGCATCTGGAGTTCGTCTTAGTTCTAACTTTGCAGTGGTAGATAGACCGGATAGGGTGTCGAACACGATCTCCAACTGGCGAATTAAATTTACCGGATCGCCTAACGATATTCCGCTCGAGAATTTTATCTTCCGCGTCAATTGCATGACGACCCAGAGCCTCAATGGCAATTTTACGTTGCTTTCCCAGTTTGCTCATCTGTTGTTTTCAGGTCCCGCACTCCACTTCTACTGGAGAGTGCATCGTGCCGTGAGAGAACTGAGAGCGATACCAAGATCAGAGGACTGATCGTGACATCAAGGATGCCATGCGTCGTCGTAAGCAGGGAAGCAGCGAGAGCTTCGACGACTTTTTAGACGCTATGCTCACCATCGCCGATTCGTTGCGAGAGCCTATGTCGGATAGTGAGATAGCAGTAGAGGTTCGAAATAATTTGCGTTCGGAGTTGCAGCATGAGTTGTTGCATGTCGACACTTCTGACCTAGCTACCTTGCGTAGGGAGTGTCATCGGCACGAGGAGTTCTTCAGAAGTATTCGTCCTCAGTATCGTTCTGCTTTTAGGCGGAACTTCGTAAGCACTCTTCAAGCAGAAGAGCATTCCGAGTCCGAGGCAGAAGAAGCACCCGAAGCAGAGATTTGTGCAGTTCGTTCATCCGAAAATTCCAAATGTTGGAATTGCGAGGAGCAGGGACATCGCTACCACGACTGCCTTCAGCCTAGGCGTGTCTTCTGTTACGGTTGTGGAGCCGCAGATGTGTATAGGCCGAATTGCGATCGATGCAAAGCAAAGGTGGAAAACTCGACGCCGGATGCTCGTCGACCTCCGAGAGGCGACATCCGACGTTAATCTCGGTACCATCAACGTTTCCTAAATCTCCCAGCCTTACAAACTTACCTGATTTGACAATACCACAGCATTTCAAACCGTATCATGTCCGTCTGCGCGAATATTTAAAGCGTAGGGCGGAAATATTTAATGTCGATGCTACCGTGTCTAGTAGATCCAGATCTGCGACTCGTATGCGTGAATTTTGGCGACGCATACGAGGCCAGCAGAGTAGATAAAGAATGCGGGTTCTGGGACAAAAAGTGGAGTGAGGGATTTTCTTGGACAAAAAGTAGGGTGAGGTGGTTTCCGGTAGAAAGATACGTGAGGGATAAAAAGGGTCAGGTGAGGGGTAAAAAGGGTCAGGTGAGGGATAAAAAGGGTCAGGTACGTGAGGTGGTCCCCTGTCATGTAGGTAAAAAGGGTCAGGTGAGGGATAAAAAGGTGAGGTGAGGGGTAAAAAAGGTCAGGTGTAATATGGGCGCGGGTTCTAGGACAATGGGCGCGGGTTCTGGTGCAAAAAGTAGGGTGAGGTGTTTCCGGTAAAAAAGGTTAGGGATAAAAAGGTATGTACGTGAGGTGGTCCCCTATCACTGAGGGAAAAAAGTCATGTGTAATATGGGGGCGGGTTCTAGAGGGTGTGTAAATGAATGTAATGTGTTGTGAGGAGGGGGATTAGGTAATAAAGGATCCTAATAAACATGTCGATCGGTTAATTGTGGGTCATAATAGGGATAATTAATGGGTTTTAGGTATATCAGTAGGTGATAAAATAGTGTGGGAAGTGTTAAAGGTTGATAGTGTGAGCATGTGAAACTGAGCATGCATGATTATGTTTGCATGCGCACATGCCACAGGGTGAATGTGTTCGAGGGTGTGTGTGTGTGATATCTTAATGATATTCGAGAGTCCGAGAGAGCCTAGTTCAACAAGTGCGCATGCGCACGTGCCACGGGGTAAATGTGTTCGAGGGTGTGTGTGCGTGTGCGGTATTAAAGGTTGCGAGGTGAGCGTGTGAAACTGAACAAGTGTGCATTGTCCCTTTTGTAGGGTTAGCCGTGATATTTGACAGTGCAGGAGACCCTTGTTCAACAAGTTAATGTGTTCGAGGGTCTGTGTGCGTGTGCGGTATTAACGATTGAGAGGTGAGAATGCGTATGTGTTAGAGGGTGAATGTGTGTACGCAGACGCCAGTGCATAGAAGCGTGCGGGAGACCCTAGTTCAACAAGTTAATGTATGCATTGTCCTGTAAAGAAAACATTGCAAACTGTTATCCTTCTATTCAATGTAATACAATTCTTGTGAATTAAGATGGGTGGGCATAGTATACTCATCTTCTAGCATGGTTCGTTGTCACAATATTAAGGCGTTGCATTGTCCTGTAAACAAAACATTGCAAGCTGTTGTCCTTCTATTCAATGTTATACAATTCTTGTGAATTAAGACGGGGGGTATAGTATACTCATCTTCTATCATGGTTCGTTGTGCCAATATTAGGGCGATCGGTGAGCAAATTTTTGTTAGTATAAAAGATACGTGAAACTGAGTAGAGTGCGTTTGCTACATCAGCGTGTCTCTACATATATTTTATATAAAGAATAACATATAATGACTCTAGACGATTACTTCTACAAGGTCAAACAACGCTATCCAAAACTCGCACTGCATTGTCGGCAAATCTTGTGGGATGCCAAGTGTTTCTCCCCGGCAAGGGCCATAACTCTCTCCAAAATACATGGTGCGTGTTTCAGTCAGCATTCTCTTTCTTATTGGAGAGGGAGAGTTGAAGTGGCGCTGGTCACTGGTTGTTTTCGGTTTTGTTTTGTTTTCTTTTAAATCCAGCGTTTGAACCTAACGTTCCATTGTACCCCTTTAAGTAGGCACCATTTGGGCATTGACACCTTGACCGAGCTTTTGGGGCTCAGCTGAGTGCAATCAGAATGCAGCAGTGTGTATTGTCTGCTTCTTTAAGTAGGTCAAGGCTTTCGATCTATCGGGTAACATGGGTCGGTTCGCTCTTTTTCACTGGAGCTGCCGAAGAACACAGACGTGTGTGATCTTTTTTTTCACTGGTGCCAACCACGAGGAGGATTTTTATTATTATTAAATATAATAATATTTAATATATCCCAGCAATATTAAGTGAGTATGGCAGAAAAAAAGCCTATAACAAAATTCTAATTGGTGAATTTTACTACTTAATTAAGATTGCAGAGATTTTGAAAGATTAGGACAACCTCGTGGAGTGGCTGAAAAACAAAAAACAACAAACTGGTGCCAGATTCAGGTAAATTTGTAACAAATTAAATAATTCTCTTGCAGAATCTAATAAATAATGCATTTATTCAGATTCTGGAACCTTGTGCTAACCCAAATTTTGGAGCACCTCATTCTTCGAGCGGTTTCGTCCAGCGGAGCCCTAGATTGGCTGATGGGAAGCTCATCAAACCCAGAATATTGGCTTGTTTAAAAATATTTAAGGAAAGTTAAAAAAATATTACAGTGAATATAAGTTAATGGAAAACTAATATATCACAGTGAATGGTTTAAATAATTTAATGCAAAATATAATATCCCAGTGATGGTCTACAATGAAAATTAACATATCACAGTGATGGCCCTAAATAACTTAATGAAAATTAATATAATATCACAGTGATGGTCTAAAATAAGTTAATGAACAATATAAAATCACAAGTGAATCGCCTAAATAGGCTAATGAAGATATTTAAATAAGTTAATGAAAGCTAAAATATCACAGTGATGCTTGAAATAAGTTAACTAAAACAATAATATCACAGTGATGCTTGAAATAAGTGAACTACCACAATAATATCACAGTGATTGCTAAAAATAAGTTAATAAAATCATAATATCACAGTGATTGCTAAAAATAAATTAATGAAATCATTATATCACAGTGATCAGGCTAACTTAAATATTTGTTAATAATTATAATTATATTATAAAAGCTCTTAAAAGTTAGTTGGTTGTTAAAAGAAAAAAAAACAAATGAGTCAATGGTGCGAATAAATACCTATATATATATAGCGAGTTGCCAATAATCTTTATTTTTAATTTTTTTTCTCTGCCTATCTGCAACTGACCACAAAAAGGTAATTCTAAATAAAAACACGTGAGCTAAAAATAATACACAGAAAAAAATCATGAGTGACAAACAAAATAAACTATAATGCAAACATCTACACACACATAAAATTACACCACCCCACGGAAGATCTTTCGTCGATGGAACACAACAAACTGTGAGTGATTCTTATTAATTATTGTTTGGCCATTTTCCTTTATTTTGTTATTTTTTCACTTTTGTTAATTTTAGGAGTTACTGCTCTTCAAGCATGTACTCTTTTTCATTTTAGTTTAGCTCTTAGATTTCTTCTAAATCTAACTTAGCTTGTTATTTTTGATTTTCAATATAATTTTCAATTTAATTTACTCATGTTTTGAGTTTTAATTAATAATTTTTGATTTTGATTTTTCTTTAAATTTCCGAATTTTGTTTTGAATTATCATTTTGAAATGTTTACTTGATATGATTTCTAAACCTGATTGTTTGTTATTATGATTTGCCCTTATTTTGGTCTATTTAATTTTGCATGATTTACAATTTTTATTTATTATACATCTACTATTGCTATGTATTATAACTAAACCTATATATATATATATATATCTATATCTATTCGCAACCAATGACACATTAATAAAATGAATGTATAAATAAATAAATAAGACACCGCTTTGTTATAAATGAAAATTAAGACTCAATACTACGATATACTCTTCCTTTAACTAGAAATCGAATGAAACAATATTACGAATATATACATATGAAATAAAAACTATGTTAATGAGATGGTTAGGAGACCTATTAATATGTTAAGGAATAAATTGTTTTAAAATGAATTTTGCTTAAATACCTATTGTTTCGGGAGTCATGGAGGATGGAAATGAGGCAACTATGCATTAAAAAAGGATCGTGGCCTAAAGGGATCGCCGATATTTATATCGCGCAACAGGCGATCATGGAAGGGTGGGGTAACAGCCGCTTCGGTAAGCGAGGCGCGCTAAAAAGGCTACTACTATAAAGTTTATTCATTACTTTCGAACTACTACTCTCTTTCTCTGTTCCCGATTTCTGTTTCTATTTTGAGATCGTCGTAAGGCAATACAGCACGCGATATTATTTTATTTATGTTATTATTGGTTTGAGCCTGAGTTGAAACGGTTATGTTTCATTTACCCACCCCATTGCCGACAAAAATGAGACTAGCGCGTGCTTACGTAACTTCAACTAAATAAGATCTGCTCACTCGTCATACGTTGTATGCTACAGAGTGTGAGAGCGATATGTGTCTTATGATTGTTTCTTCTTTACAGATGCTTACAAGAAGGTGACGGATGAGAAATTTCCCTGCATGGGTGATGCACGCGTCGAAGTGATGTTTATACTTGAAATCCCGCTGGTCGCGTGCTACACCAGCGAAAGAGGCACGCTCCGTTTTTATATAATCGAACAGAGCGAGGGTTGAAATGGAATAAGGGATGGGGATAATTTACTGGCTAATTGTACAATTTCAAGAGATTTATATTTTATATTATATATTTACTTTCTTTTCTTTTAACAAATTAAATTCTAAGTAGGAATTGATCAAATAAATATAAATTTACTATAAAGATATAAACTCTGTTTCCCTTAAAACATCTGATAAACGAGTTATATAGCTGATCGGCTAATCAGCTAATCAGCTAATCAGCTAAACAGCTAATCAGCTAATCAGCTAAACAGCTTATCAGCTAAACAACAACAGCTAAACAGCTTATCAGCTAAACAACAACAGCTAAACAGCTTATCAGCTAAACAACAACAGGTAAACAATAACAACAGCTAATCAGCTTATCAGCTAAACAGCTAAACAGCTAAACAGCTAATCAGCTAAACAGCTTATCAGCTAAACAACAACAGCTAAACAGCTTATCAGCTAAACAGCTAAACAGCTAAACAGCTAAACAGCTAACCAGCTAATCAGCTAAACAACTAAACAGTTAAAAAGCAACAACAGTTAAAGGGTTTAACTAAAATTTTTTATGAATCTTAAGCTTAGTTTATTATAATGATTCATAATTTTTTCAGCCTCGTTTTGCCGAAATGTTTCTCTGCTGCATGCACAGGTAACTGGTCCTTCTGTTGCCTCGTTGGAAGACCATGGACATGAAGTTTTATGACTTCCATGTATTGACAACTGGTATGGAGACTTTTCCGCCAGCTTCATGTATGATTGGAATTCTTCAATCTGTTTCCGATCATGATGGTGAATGATATCATAATACTAGTTCAGAAACTCCTTAATTGTTATTGCGTTCATGTTGCTGCTGTTGCTAGATTCCTTCGTTGCTTTGTAGGGTCCGTGATATTTGACAGTCCGGGAGACCCTAGTTCAACAAGTTAATGTGTGTGCATTGTTCCTTTTGTGAGGTTAACCGTGATATTTGACAGTCCGGGAGACCCTAGTTCAACAAGTTAATGTGTGCATTGTCCTGTAAACAAAACATTGCAACCTATTATCCTTCTGTTCAATGTTATACAATTCTTGCGAATTCAGACGGGGTGGGTATAGTATACTCATCTTCTAACATGACTCGTTGTGCCAATATTTAGGCGATCGGTGAGCAAATTTCTGTTAGTATAAAAAATATGTGAGACTGAGTAGAGTGCGTTTGCTACATCAGTGAAAAAAAAAGTGAAAACATAACATATCATAGCACGTAAGATCACGTTTCCATCGTAGCTGGATTAGTACGGGGTGATAATCATATTTATTCCTCACAGCCATAAACAAGAAGAAATGGTAAACCGAAACCGTCGACAACTCAATCGACGAGACGTGGAGCTATGGCTTAATGAAATGCCTATGCGCCGCCAAGAGGAAGAGAACCTGGACCTCCCACCGATCGAACATGAAGACCTCATAGACGATGACGATATCAGCACCGAGATCTTCCCCAGCGTCCACCCGGTATCAGTCCCGGAGATCTCCTCTACCACGCACACACCCCCAGCCATCTCACTGGCAAGAGCAGTCGTGGTTGACGAAGATGGGATCTCATCCACCCGTCCAGGCAGAGCCCTAAAGTGGAGTGACGCAAGAACGGCAGCGGATACCTGTGCCCAGGAGTTTTTGGAGTGCCAGACACTGCCAGAGCCAGTGGAGAGCTGGGAAGAGGCCCTACATTTCAGTAGGCAAGAGATGGAAGAGATGCTGGGCCCCTCCATCGATGTGGAAGATATCGCGCGCAACCTCTTCGTGCCCGGAGAAGATTGGGTAAAAGCGCCGCGGTCGTGGCGAGTGCATACGCAAGGGCGATGCATCCCTGCGTTAGTAGAGGAGCAGATCAACGATCGACAGCTCCACGACACCACCCGATACCACCGATTCATGCTACGAGTCGACGGCATCGCGTTCCGAGTGGTTATCGGCCGAGGGGGATTAATTTCGATCCTGCGTCATTAAAGGAAGGGGGTTAGAACTCATATTCTGAGCCCACAAATTTATCTTTATTTAGTTTAAGTATTACCACGTAAGAAGAAGAAAATAAAGTCTACATTTTTAAAACCTCAAACTCAATTGTTATAAATATTTAAAACATTTACTATTTTTCCACAGTACTAAGGAAGTATCATAGAGAAATAGACATCTAAATTCAATAAAATGAATAGGAAAATATTAGATCAGTTAACAAAAACTAGAAATATTCTGAAAAGAAAATTTTCTGAATTGAAGCAGGCAAAAATGATAATATCTCTCATTTGGAAGAAACTTTTAAGCCTATTACAGAACCATTGCATGAATTAAAGAAGATAAAGAGAACACAGTAGTTGATTTACTTTATGCTGAACTGGCCCTGCTTACAAGTGCAATTTCAAAAACAGTGCTTGATAGCAAAGATGATAAGTGAGTTGTAGAACCAGACTTTCACAATACAATAGCTCATAGCCATTATAGAATACAGAAACGGAAGGCTGAGGAAGAAATAAACTTGTATGATGCAAATATTTTAGTTTGGGATAAAAACAGAAAGCATTATTAAAGAAATATAAAGAAGATAAAGAGAACACAGAAGTTGATATACTTGATGCTGAACTGGCCCTGCTTGACAATTTCGATTAGAAAAAAAGAATTTACTAGACAATTGTTTAAAATTTAATATTTATTTGTAAAAAAAAAAAAACGATAGAAAATAGTTATTAAATGTATAAAATGTATATAATGTATATAATGTATTAAATGTGTAAAATTGTATTATGAATAAAACAAATGTTAATAATAATATATATATATATAAAATTTGAAAAAGAAAAAAACATGTGTTTGAATATATTTATAGGATTTCATTTTTATGTACCCAACTATCTTGAGAGGTGGGGAAACCCAGCCAACGTACAAATACTCTATCCCCTTTTCGTTTCAAAATTTTTTCCACTAGATATGTATGTGGGAAATTTGTTTTCTTTATCTCTTGGTTATAAAACCCTCCCTCAATAGGGTTTCCATTTAGGTCATCGAGTAAATATGTAGTTGGAAACGTTCTTTGAATTTTCCGAATTCTAAAAATTTCTGTTGTCCAATTTGGAGTATAGCCCTTTTCAAATACATGCTTGTATTTACTTATACGCACAAGATCACCTTGACGCAAGTTTTTGTCTATAAATATTTTTATATGATTATATGCTGTCTTCAGAATTTTATCCTCATTAGCCTTGGTTACATTAATTGGCTTCTCTTGTATTGTTCTATGCTTTCGATTATTATATACATCAATTAGTTGTTTGTATATTTGAACCCACTTATATGATCCATTAAAACTGAACTCACGCCACATGAGTTCTTTCAGTGTTCTATTAAAACGTTCAACAATTGATGCCTTTAGCGAACTGAATGTAGAGTAGTGGTTGATTTCATAAGAGTGCATTAATGCTTTGAAATGTGTATTAAAGAATTCAGTTCCGTTATCAGTTTGTACATTTTTTGGTGCACCACGACCAGACTTGAATATTTTTTCCATTGCCTGTGCTACTTCTTTAGCATTTTTTGTTTTTAATGCTTCACCCCACGCATATTTTGAAAAACAATCTATAACAGTTAGAAGATAGCGGGAGCCATTATTCGATGAGCTGTATGCACCCATTTCAACTAAATCAGCTTGCCATAAGTCGTTGATACCCTTCACAATCACTCTACGTCGTTTAAAATTCTTAATTGATGCTCGATGTAATTCATTCACTATTTCTCGCTTCGTTGATGCTAACATTTTCGTTGTTGTTGCTGCTGTTGTAGTTGCTGCTGCTGTTGTTGTTGTTGTTGTTGACGTCATCGTTGACCTTCTTAAACTATTCTTCCCAATTGACTTCTTTTTCTTCTGCTTCATACCACATATATTCTAATTTATTTTTAATGATGTGTGAAAGGTTTAACTCTTTCTATGCTCTCGGTTTCACTTTTAAGAATAGTTTTAAAGCTAATGCTGTTAAAAATATCTTGTTCTATACCATCCAATTCTTCAATTCGTTTTTGCGCAATTCTCTCTAAGTTTGGAATTTTTTTGTTGAAGTCGGCAATGTTTGTCTGAATCTCTGTAATTAATGTTTTTTTTCCTATTTTTTGATTGACGCTGTTCTTTAGAAATTGAAGAAGATATATTTCTTACAACTTTTTCTAGTTCTTCGTCAACATACTGTTTTGATGTTAAGTCATTTTCATTTATAGGTGTTGGAGAATTTTTAAATATTTTCTTCTCTGCATTCAGATTACCATCAGAGTCATTGAATAAAACTTCAAATTTTTCAACACCTTTCCTAAAGTGTTTTGAATATTCTACTTTATTCGAATAATGTGCGAACTTATCAAGTGACATGTAGTTTTAAGTATGCCAAGCGGATGCCAAGCCAAGTCAAGCACTGTTGCCTTCTTCCAACTCGAGCGGCTATAACAGCGATGGGATAACTATGGGAATGGGAAAGAGGGTTCTGCAACGAGTTAAGGGAACAGGATGTGGCTTACGCTTCGCAATGCTCAGTAATTGGTTCAATAATAAATACAGCGATTGATTTTTTGCAGCACCCTCTCTTGTTTCCTTTGTCGATCCTTCTCGCAATCCGCACAGATTGAGTTTTAATTAAAGCAAAGGTGTGCAATCCACAGAGCGAAGGAAGGCTTGAGTACTGTGCATAAGAAATACCTTGCAAAATGATAAGAGAAATCCTAATTTAAATGACGATTGGTAACCCATTTTGCTTGCGAGGTCGTCGGCTTTTCCACTTCAAAATGTTGTATGAGATGTAAATGCAGTGAGCGACAATTGATCTGGGTATTTAGTTTCTATGACAGCCTTTATACAGCGTGAGTCAATAAGAAGCATGTCACCCAATAGCACAAACTAGGAGATAGCTTTCCAACAGACGGACACACGGGCACGAACACATACATGAATGCTTGAAGCAAATTTAAAATATATATCATACATTTTATGGGATCAGAAGTGTCTCCTAACGTGCAAACGTTATTCCTTTTTGGAAAGTTGAAAATATTTGCCAACTTTTAACATATGTGAACTTTTTTGTACTTCTATGTTAGTTTTCATTGTCCCGCAATGGTTGCCTGTGGATAATTCCAGTTAAATAACTTATTATATGTTTGTATGTGTATTCAAACACCTTGTATGCGCTTGTGTCTGTGCACAGGTTTTTATGTACTTGCAAGCCATTATCCAGTATTCTATCTGCACAGGTCATGGGGCAAATAGTTAATAATCATTATTAATAATTTACGTACCAAACGTCTGGCGCATAATAACAAAACATTGCGAACACGCCAGGCCAATCCCCATAACCCGTTTACATACACTCTCCTGGTTACACCGTCGGTCTTTCTCCCTCTGGCAGACAATAATAATGGCTACATATTGCACCTGTAACATTGGTCTCGCCTGGTCTTATGCCTGTTTTCCGGTTTTCCGACTACGATGAGTTGCATTGTCTTACCGCTTAAATTGAATTATAAATTGATACAGGCCAAGCTTATATAAAATGATTTATTGTTTTAATTGGTGTAAATCGATTGAGCCAATATTTTTGTGTAATGTTTTGTTTAAATGTAATATATTACAATACTTTCATTGTATCTGTATCTGTATCTGTATCTGTATCTGTATCTGTATCTGTATCTGTATCTGTATCTGTATCTGTATCTGTATCTGTATCTGTATCTGTATCTGTATCTGTATCTGTATCTGTATCTGTATCTGTATCTGTATCTGTATCTGTATCTGTATCTGTATCTGTATCTGTATCTGTATCTGTATCTGTATCTGTATCTGTATCTGTATCTGTATCTGTATCTGTATCTGTATCTGTATCTGTATCTGTATCTGTATCTGTATCTGTATCTGTATCTGTATCTGTATCTGTATCTGTATCTGTATCTGTATCTGTATCTGTATCTGTATCTGTATCTGTATCTGTATCTGTATCTGTATCTGTATCTGTATCTGTATCTGTATCTGTATCTGTATCTGTATCTGTATCTGTATCTGTATCTGTATCTGTATCTGTATCTGTATCTGTATCTGTATCTGTATCTGTATCTGTATCTGTATCTGTATCTGTATCTGTATCTGTATCTGTATCTGTATCTGTATCTGTATCTGTATCTGTATCTGTATCTGTATCTGTATCTGTATCTGTATCTGTATCTGTATCTGTATCTGTATCTGTATCTGTATCTGTATCTGTATCTGTATCTGTATCTGTATCTGTATCTGTATCTGTATCTGTATCTGTATCTGTATCTGTATCTGTATCTGTATCTGTATCTGTATCTGTATCTGTATCTGTATCTGTATCTGTATCTGTATCTGTATCTGTATCTGTATCTGTATCTGTATCTGTATCTGTATCTGTATCTGTATCTGTATCTGTATCTGTATCTGTATCTGTATCTGTATCTGTATCTGTATCTGTATCTGTATCTGTATCTGTATCTGTATCTGTATCTGTATCTGTATCTGTATCTGTATCTGTATCTGTATCTGTATCTGTATCTGTATCTGTATCTGTATCTGTATCTGTATCTGTATCTGTATCTGTATCTGTATCTGTATCTGTATCTGTATCTGTATCTGTATCTGTATCTGTATCTGTATCTGTATCTGTATCTGTATCTGTATCTGTATCTGTATCTGTATCTGTATCTGTATCTGTATCTGTATCTGTATCTGTATCTGTATCTGTATCTGTATCTGTATCTGTATCTGTATCTGTATCTGTATCTGTATCTGTATCTGTATCTGTATCTGTATCTGTATCTGTATCTGTATCTGTATCTGAATTAGAAATTTTTATTTCCGCAATTTAATTATTCCTCATCAGCAATTCAATTATGCACATAAAATATTCAAATATGCCTGTCTTATGTCTAGATAAATTCAATTCCACAGCAGTTTTAGCAATTATTTTACTGTTAGGCTATTCGATCAATTTCAGTTAATGGAAATTTTAGCTATTGATAATTGTCTGTTAGTTGCCCATAGAGTGTTTTTGTTTTAGAGACATACACAGAGTCCTTTTGTTTTAGAGACACAATGTAAAACAAAAATAGAAAAGTCAAAATAATATTTAAAATTAATGTTTAAATATTGATTAATGTGCTTATTCATTTAGCTACTTTCAATGAAATTATTGTAATATATTACATTTAAACAAAACATTACACAAAAATATTG
The DNA here is from genome assembly GCA_018903675.1 of Zaprionus capensis. NCBI lineage: Eukaryota > Metazoa > Arthropoda > Insecta > Diptera > Drosophilidae > Zaprionus > Zaprionus capensis. The sequence continues at coordinate 44,723 of JAEIFN010000253.1, read as the reverse complement.
GCTCAATCGATTTACACCAATTAAAACAATAAATCATTTTATATAAGCTTGGCCTGTATCAATTTATAATCAATTTAAGCGGTAAGACAATGCAACTCATCGTAGTCGGAAAACCGGAAAACAGGCATAAGACCAAAAAATATTAAAATTTTAATTTTTTTTTTTTTTTTTTTTTTTTTTTTTTATATTCATTATTATATACGCTTGGGAACTTAGGGCCTCTACTAAAGCCTTCCATCGAACTCTATTTTGCCCCGTTTTTTTTGCTTTTTCCCTTTTTTTGCTGGTTTGGGACAGTTCTTGGAGGATGGTTTTTCTCCAGGTCCCCTTTGGTTTTCCGATACGTCCTCTGCCTTGGGGGTTCCAGTCCAGTGCCATGCTGACAATACTGTTAGGGTTCCGTCTGAGAGCATGCACCTCATTCCCGTAGTCGTTTTTTCCCCTTTTTTTGGTGTTTGGGCTCCCCTGTCCGAGCCCTCTGCATTGGCTATTCTGTTTGCCAGAATATCCGGAATATAATTCTCAAGCATTTGTTGCTGAAGACTTTTTTTTTTTTTTTTTTTTTTTTTGGTGGTGCGTTTTTTCTCTCTCCTATAAAATTTTGGTTTTTTCGCACCCATTTTAGATTTGGGGTTTTGTTCGCCTGCTTATTTCCTTACTCTTCCAGATGCGATAGAGTCTCCCAAATGCGGATCGGGCTTGGGCAAGTCGGTTTGTGACGTCATCTTCCACTCCGCCATTGTTGGATATGATGGTGCCAAGGTATGGGAAACTTGTGACGAACTCTATTGCGTTCCCATTTATGGTGATGTTTCCTTGGTTGGAGTGGTTGAAGCGCATTGCCTTGGTCTTGGCTTCGTTTATTTCAAGACCGATCTTGCTTGCTGTTCTGGCGAGGTCATCTGTCTTGCTCTGGATGTCGCAGAGCCTGTGAGAGGTCAGACAAATGTCGTCTGCATAGTCCAAGTCCTCAAGATGTCTGGTGAGGCTCCACGTGATTCCACGCTTGGGGTTGCACACTTCTCTCATAACCTCGTCAACCACGATGTTGAAGAGTAGCGGCGATAATGGACAACCTTGCCGAATTCCAGTATTCGTCTGGAAAGGTGCACTTGTTTTTCCGTTGTGCAGTACCGCCAAGTTAGCATCATCGTACATCGACTTGATGATACTGATGATGTTGGTTGGTACTCCTTTCCTTGCCAGTGCTCTCCATATAGCCGCTCTGTCCACTGAGTCGAATGCCTTCTTGAAGTCTATGAACAGGAGGTATAGCGGGGCTCTCCATTCCACAGCTTGTTCGGTGATTATGCGTAGTGTATTTGCCTGGTCAACTCCTGTGTGGTCTGAATCCTGCCTGTTCATCTCTGATCGTTGGCTCGATTTTTTCCTGAAGGCGCTCGTTCAGTAGAGTGGCCAACACTTTGTAGCTAGTGTTGAGAAGTGTGATTCCTCTCCAGTTATTGCAGTCACTAAGGTCCCCTTTCTTGGCAAGCTTAACAATGATTCCGCCCTTCCAAGAATCCGGTACCGTCTCACTTTGCCATATGCGGGAGAAGTGCGGGTGCAATGTCTCAGCCATCAACTGGGTGTCAACTTGTAGAAGTTCAGCTGGTATGTTGTCTTCCCCAGCTGCCCTATTGTGCTTTCGCTTCTTAATTGCGTCTCCGATTTCTCGTACAGATGGCTGCGATGACAATATCCTGACGCTTCCACTTGATGGGACAGTGTTATGGAAGTCTGTGGCCACAGTTGTTGTCGAGGTGTGGCTGATTTCCATGAAGTGTTGTCGCCATCTCTGGATTTGTGCGTCATCATTGGTAATGAGGTTTCCTGCTATATCTTTGATAGGTTGGGACTGTTTGTTTGGTCTTCCGGAGATCCGTGCAATCAGCTGGTATAGCGAGCGCATGTTGTTTTGTCCTGCCGCTCGTTCCGCGTTGTCCGCAAATCTATCCAGTTGAGCTCTCTTATCGTTTCTGGCGGATCGTTTCACAGCTCTGCACAGAGTCCGATATTCTTCGTGATTCTGTGCGATCTGATCCGTCAGTGACTTAAGACTGTTTCTCCGTCTGATTAGGTCCCACGTCCTCTCGGATATCCAGCCGGTCCTTTCGCGTTGTTGTGTGCCAAGTAGTTGTTCCGCGGTGGTCGTAAGTGTCCTACAAGTGTATTCCCATGGGCGTTCTTCTTCTGGGATCAGTTGTTCTCGCAATGTGGATGCCATCCTTGCATTGAGGTTGTTGTCCCTCAGAAGGTGAAGATTTAGGGGAGGTGCCCTACGATGTTGGCCGCTGGTAGTGATCCTCGAGTGGTTGCGGTTCAACTTTATTGCAAGTTCTCCAATGACCAGCTCGTGATCGCTATCTATGTCTGCTCCCCTTTTATTTCGCACGTTGAGCAACCACTGCCTCCATTTTTCTAGTTCTTCGTCAACATACTGTTTTGATGTTAAGTCATTTTCATTTATAGGTGTTGGAGAATTTTTAAATATTTTCTTCTGTGCATTCAGATTACCATCAGAGTCATTGAATAAAACTTCAAATTTTTCAACACCTTTCCTAAAGTGTTTTGAATATTCTACTTTATTCGAATAATGTGCGAACTTATCAAGTGACATGTAGTTTTAAGTATGCCAAGCGGATGCCAAGCCAAGTCAAGCACTGTTGCCTTCTTCCAACTCGAGCGGCTATAACAGCGATGGGATAACTATGGGAATGGGAAAGAGGGTTCTGCAACGAGTTAAGGGAACAGGATGTGGCTTACGCTTCGCAATGCTCAGTAATTGGTTCAATAATAAATACAGCGATTGATTTTTTGCAGCACCCTCTCTTGTTTCCTTTGTCGATCCTTCTCGCAATCCGCACAGATTGAGTTTTAATTAAAGCAAAGGTGTGCAATCCACAGAGCGAAAGAAGGCTTGAGTACTGTGCATAAGAAATACCTTGCAAAATGATAAGAGAAATCCTAATTTAAATGACGATTGGTAACCCATTTTGCTTGCGAGGTCGTCGGCTTTTCCACTTCAAAATGCTGTATGAGATGTAAAATGCAGTGAGCGACAATTGATCTGGGTATTTAGTTTCTATGACAGCCTTTATACAGCGTGAGTCAATAAGAAGCATGTCACCCAATAGCACAAACTAGGAGATAGCTTTCCAACAGACGGACACACGGGCACGAACACATACATGAATGCTTGAAGCAAATTTAAAATATATATCATACATTTTATGGGATCAGAAGTGTCTCCTAACGTGCAAACGTTATTCCTTTTTGGAAAGTTGAAAATATTTGCCAACTTTTAACATATGTGAACTTTTTTGTACTTCTATGATAGTTTTCATTGTCCCGCAATGGTTGCCTGTGGATAATTCCAGTTAAATAACTTATTATATGTTTGTATGTGTATTCAAACACCTTGTATGCGCTTGTGTCTGTGCACAGGTTTTTATGTACTTGCAAGCCATTATCCAGTATTCTATCTGCACAGGTCATGGGGCAAATAGTTAATAATCATTATTAATAATTTACGTACCAAACGTCTGGCGCATAATAACAAAACATTGCGAACACGCCAGGCCAATCCCCATAACCCGTTTACATACACTCTCCTGGTTACACCGTCGGTCTTTCTCCCTCTGGCAGACAATAATAATGGCTACATATTGCACCTGTAACATTGGTCTCGCCTGGTCTTATGCCTGTTTTCCGGTTTTCCGACTACGATGAGTTGCATTGTCTTACCGCTTAAATTGAATTATAAATTGATACAGGCCAAGCTTATATAAAATGATTTATTGTTTTATTTATTGTATCTGTATCTGTATCTGTATCTATCTGTATATGTATCTGTATCTGTATCTGTACCTGTATCTGTATCTGTATCTGTATCTATATGTATCTGTATCTGTATCTGTATCTGTATCTGTATCTGTATCTGTATCTGTATCTGTATCTGTATCTGTATCTGTATCTGTATCTGTATCTGTATCTGTATCTGTATCTGTATCTGTATCTGTATCTGTATCTGTATCTGTATCTGTATCTGTATCTGTATCTGTATCTGTATCTGTATCTGTATCTGTATCTGTATCTGTATCTGTATCTGTATCTGTATCTGTATCTGTATCTGTATCTGTATCTGTATCTGTATCTGTATCTGTATCTGTATCTGTATCTGTATCTGTATCTGTATCTGTATCTGTATCTGTATCTGTATCTGTATCTGTATCTGTATCTGTATCTGTATCTGTATCTGTATCTGTATCTGTATCTGTATCTGTATCTGTATCTGTATCTGTATCTGTATCTGTATCTGTATCTGTATCTGTATCTGTATCTGTATCTGTATCTGTATCTGTATCTGTATCTGTATCTGTATCTGTATCTGTATCTGTATCTGTATCTGTATCTGTATCTGTATCTGTGTCTGTATCTGTATCTGTATCTGTATCTGAATCAGAAATTTTTATTTCCGCAATTTAATTATTCCTCATCAGCAATTCAATTATGCACATAAAATATTCAAATATGCCTGTCTTATGTCTAGATAAATTCAATTCCACAACAGTTTTAGCAATTATTTTACTGTTAGGCTATTCGATCAATTTCAGTTAATGGAAATTTTAGCTATTGATAATTGTCTGTTAGTTGCCCATAGAGTGTTTTTGTTTTAGAGACATACACAGAGTCCTTTTGTTTTAGAGACACAATGTAAAACAAAAATAGAAAAGTCAATATAATATTTAAAATTAATGTTTAAATATTGATTAATGTGCTTATTCATTTAGCTACTTTCAATGAAATTATTGTAATATATTACATTTAAACAAAACATTACACAAAAATATTGGCTCAATCGATTTACACCAATTAAAACAATAAATCATTTTATATAAGCTTGGCCTGTATCAATTCAATTTAAGCGGTAAGACAATGCAACTCATCGTAGTCGGAAAACCGGAAAACAGGCATAAGACCAGGCGAGACCAATGTTACAGGTGCAATATGTTTTTTTTTTTTTTTTTTTTTTTATATTCCTTATTATTCCGCTTGGGAACTTAGGGCCTCTACTAAAGCCTTCCATCGAACTCTATTTTGCGCCGTCTGTTTAGCTCTGTCCCATGTTGTGCTCGATTGGGACAGTTCTTGGAGGATGGTTCTTCTCCAGGTCGCCTTTGGTCTTCCGATACGTCTGCTGCCTTGGGGATTCCAGTCCAGTGCCATCCTGACAATACTGTTAGGGTTCCGTCTGAGAGCATGACCTATCCACGTCCATTTTTTCCTCCTTATTTGGAGGTGTATAGGGGGCTCACCTGTGACCCGAGCCAGCTCTGCATTGGCTATTCTGTTTGGCCAGAATATCCTGCATATAATTCTCAAGCATTTGTTGCTGAAGACTTGCAGTCTCTGTGTCATCTTCTTGGTGGTGAGCCATGTCTCACTACCATATAGCAGTATGGACTTTACGCACGCATTGTAGATTCGGAGTTTTGTTCGCCTGCTTATTTCCTTACTCTTCCAGATGCGATAGAGTCTCCCAAATGCGGATCGGGCTTTGGCAAGTCGGTTTGTGACGTCATCTTCCACTCCGCCATTGTTGGATATGATGGTGCCAAGGTATGGGAAACTTGTGACGAACTCTATTGCGTTCCCATTTATGGTGATGTTTCCTTGGTTGGAGTGGTTGAAGCGCATTGCCTTGGTCTTGGCTTCGTTTATTTCAAGACCGATCTTGCTTGCTGTTCTGGCGAGGTCATCTGTCTTGCTCTGGATGTCGCAGAGCCTGTGAGAGGTCAGACAAATGTCGTCTGCATAGTCCAAGTCCTCAAGATGTCTGGTGAGGCTCCACGTGATTCCACGCTTGGGGTTGCACACTTCTCTCATAACCTCGTCAACCACGATGTTGAAGAGTAGCGGCGATAATGGACAACCTTGCCGAATTCCAGTATTCGTCTGGAAAGGTGCACTTGTTTTTCCGTTGTGCAGTACCGCCAAGTTAGCATCATCGTACATCGACTTGATGATACTGATGATGTTGGTTGGTACTCCTTTCCTTGCCAGTGCTCTCCATATAGCCGCTCTGTCCACTGAGTCGAATGCCTTCTTGAAGTCTATGAACAGGAGGTATAGCGGGGCTCTCCATTCCACAGCTTGTTCGGTGATTATGCGTAGTGTATTTGCCTGGTCAAACTCCTGTGTGGTCTGAATCCTGCCTGTTCATCTCTGATCGTTGGCTCGATTTTTTCCTGAAGGCGCTCGTTCAGTAGAGTGGCCAACACTTTGTAGCTAGTGTTGAGAAGTGTGATTCCTCTCCAGTTATTGCAGTCACTAAGGTCCCCTTTCTTGGCAAGCTTAACAATGATTCCGCCCTTCCAAGAATCCGGTACCGTCTCACTTTGCCATATGCGGGAGAAGTGCGGGTGCAATGTCTCAGCCATCAACTGGGTGTCAACTTGTAGAAGTTCAGCTGGTATGTTGTCTTCCCCAGCTGCCCTATTGTGCTTTCGCTTCTTAATTGCGTCTCCGATTTCTCGTACAGATGGCTGCGATGACAATATCCTGACGCTTCCACTTGATGGGACAGTGTTATGGAAGTCTGTGGCCACAGTTGTTGTCGAGGTGTGGCTGATTTCCATGAAGTGTTGTCGCCATCTCTGGATTTGTGCGTCATCATTGGTAATGAGGTTTCCTGCTATATCTTTGATAGGTTGGGACTGTTTGTTTGGTCTTCCGGAGATCCGTGCAATCAGCTGGTATAGCGAGCGCATGTTGTTTTGTCCTGCCGCTCGTTCCGCGTTGTCCGCAAATCTATCCAGTTGAGCTCTCTTATCGTTTCTGGCGGATCGTTTCACAGCTCTGCACAGAGTCCGATATTCTTCGTGATTCTGTGCGATCTGATCCGTCAGTGACTTAAGACTGTTTCTCCGTCTGATTAGGTCCCACGTCCTCTCGGATATCCAGCCGGTCCTTTCGCGTTGTTGTGTGCCAAGTAGTTGTTCCGCGGTGGTCGTAAGTGTCCTACAAGTGTATTCCCATGGGCGTTCTTCTTCTGGGATCAGTTGTTCTCGCAATGTGGATGCCATCCTTGCATTGAGGTTGTTGTCCCTCAGAAGGTGAAGATTTAGGGGAGGTGCCCTACGATGTTGGCCGCTGGTAGTGATCCTCGAGTGGTTGCGGTTCAACTTTATTGCAAGTTCTCCAATGACCAGCTCGTGATCGCTATCTATGTCTGCTCCCCTTTTATTTCGCACGTTGAGCAACCACTGCCTCCATTTTCTGCTGATGCATATATGGTCGATCTGGTTGCGCGTGTTTCCACTTGGAGATGTCCATGTGTATTTATGGACCTCTTTATGAGGAAACAGCGTGCCCCCAATGACTAGTTGGAATAGTTGACAGATTTCAACTAGTCTCTCACCATTGTCATTGCGAGTCCCTATTCCGTGCTGTCCCATTACTGATTTGACTCCGGTGTTGCTGGAGCCTACTTTCGCATTAAAGTCACCCATGAGGATAGTGATGTCGCCTTGCCGTAGCTTAGAGAGGGTCGCCGTGAGGGCAGTGTAGAAGTCGTCTTTGATGTCGTCATTGGCGTCTTCTGTCGGGGCATAGCATTGAATTATGTTTATGTGTCTAGCCTTGCACTTGAACCTGGCGGTAATGATTCTGTCAGATACGGGTTCCCTTCATTACTACCACTGTGCAGAACTAGAAGATTGCTATTGGATGTTGTTGTTTCCCCGCTGCCAGGCCACCTCATCTCGTTAATTCCAGCTATCGCTACCTGCAATTTCACCATTTCTGCCTCGAACTGCGCTAATCTTGATGGTTCCTTTAGAGTTCTGACGTTCCATTGTCCAATTCGTGTCCGTTTTGAGATGCCTAAGGTCGTCAACGAGTTGGGGGATCCGTTTATGTTTAATTCTCTAGTGTTGGTTTCTGTAATCATTTGGATTTTTCGATCGAACTGGTGATTGGCCAGATGCGACTTATCCCAAGGGTGGGGCTGCCACCTGTCGCCTACTGGGAGTGGCGTCCACGTAGAGTTGTTGATAGGCGTGGAGAGGGTGCAATAAAGTCTTTAGCATCATTAAAAGGTGGTGTTGTTGTTGTTGCTGTACGCTGAAGACACAATGAATGGTGCTTGGTTTTTTTGGGGGGGGGGGGGGTTGGGGGGGGGGTTGCTGAAACAATGTTGAAGGCATTTGTGCAATTGGGAAAATGCTTTCTATTAAGTAGAAAAGCATTTTTATAAGAGGGGCGTTGAGAAGGTCATGCCTCTTACCATGAGTGGGTTGCGAACCCACGACCTCATGCATAGCAGACAAGTGTGTTGCCACTAGGCTATGAGGCCCCCTTAAGGTGCAATATGTAGCCATTATTATTGTCTGCCAGAGGGAGAAAGACCGACGGTGTAACCAGGAGAGTGTATGTAAACGGGTTATGGGGATTGGCCTGGCGTGTTCGCAATGTTTTGTTATTATGCGCCAGACGTTTGGTACGTAAATTATTAATAATGATTATTAACTATTTGCCCCATGACCTGTGCAGATAGAATACTGGATAATGGCTTGCAAGTACATAAAAACCTGTGCACAGACACAAGCGCATACAAGGTGTTTGAATACACATACAAACATATAATAAGTTATTTAACTGGAATTATCCACAGGCAACCATTGCGGGACAATGAAAACTATCATAGAAGTACAAAAAAGTTCACATATGTTAAAAGTTGGCAAATATTTTCAACTTTCCAAAAAGGAATAACGTTTGCACGTTAGGAGACACTTCTGATCCCATAAAATGTATGATATATATTTTAAATTTGCTTCAAGCATTCATGTATGTGTTCGTGCCCGTGTGTCCGTCTGTTGGAAAGCTATCTCCTAGTTTGTGCTATTGGGTGACATGCTTCTTATTGACTCACGCTGTATAAAGGCTGTCATAGAAACTAAATACCCAGATCAATTGTCGCTCACTGCATTTACATCTCATACAACATTTTGAAGTGGAAAAGCCGACGACCTCGCAAGCAAAATGGGTTACCAATCGTCATTTAAATTAGGATTTCTCTTATCATTTTGCAAGGTATTTCTTATGCACAGTACTCAAGCCTTCCTTCGCTCTGTGGATTGCACACCTTTGCTTTAATTAAAACTCAATCTGTGCGGATTGCGAGAAGGATCGACAAAGGAAACAAGAGAGGGTGCTGCAAAAAATCAATCGCTGTATTTATTATTGAACCAATTACTGAGCATTGCGAAGCGTAAGCCACATCCTGTTCCCTTAACTCGTTGCAGAACCCTCTTTCCCATTCCCATAGTTATCCCATCGCTGTTATAGCCGCTCGAGTTGGAAGAAGGCAACAGTGCTTGACTTGGCTTGGCATCCGCTTGGCATACTTAAAACTACATGTCACTTGATAAGTTCGCACATTATTCGAATAAAGTAGAATATTCAAAACACTTTAGGAAAGGTGTTGAAAAATTTGAAGTTTTATTCAATGACTCTGATGGTAATCTGAATGCAGAGAAGAAAATATTTAAAAATTCTCCAACACCTATAAATGAAAATGACTTAACATCAAAACAGTATGTTGACGAAGAACTAGAAAAAGTTGTAAGAAATATATCTTCTTCAATTTCTAAAGAACAGCGTCAATCAAAAAATAGGAAAAAAACATTAATTACAGAGATTCAGACAAACATTGCCGACTTCAACAAAAAAATTCCAAACTTAGAGAGAATTGCGCAAAAACGAATTGAAGAATTGGATGGTATAGAACAAGATATTTTTAACAGCATTAGCTTTAAAACTATTCTTAAAAGTGAAACCGAGAGCATAGAAAGAGTTAAACCTTTCACACATCATTAAAAATAAATTAGAATATATGTGGTATGAAGCAGAAGAAAAAGAAGTCAATTGGGAAGAATAGTTTAAGAAGGTCAACGATGACGTCAACAACAACAACAACAACAGCAGCAGCAACTACAACAGCAGCAACAACAACGAAAATGTTAGCATCAACGAAGCGAGAAATAGTGAATGAATTACATCGAGCATCAATTAAGAATTTTAAACGACGTAGAGTGATTGTGAAGGGTATCAACGACTTATGGCAAGCTGATTTAGTTGAAATGGGTGCATACAGCTCATCGAATAATGGCTCCCGCTATCTTCTAACTGTTATAGATTGTTTTTCAAAATATGCGTGGGGTGAAGCATTAAAAACAAAAAATGCTAAAGAAGTAGCACAGGCAATGGAAAAAATATTCAAGTCTGGTCGTGGTGCACCAAAAAATGTACAAACTGATAACGGAACTGAATTCTTTAATACACATTTCAAAGCATTAATGCACTCTTATGAAATCAACCACTACTCTACATTCAGTTCGCTAAAGGCATCAATTGTTGAACGTTTTAATAGAACACTGAAAGAACTCATGTGGCGTGAGTTCAGTTTTAATGGATCATATAAGTGGGTTCAAATATACAAACAACTAATTGATGTATATAATAATCGAAAGCATAGAACAATACAAGAGAAGCCAATTAATGTAACCAAGGCTAATGAGGATAAAATTCTGAAGACAGCATATAATCATATAAAAATATTTATAGACAAAAACTTGCGTCAAGGTGATCTTGTGCGTATAAGTAAATACAAGCATGTATTTGAAAAGGGCTATACTCCAAATTGGACAACAGAAATTTTTAGAATTCGGAAAATTCAAAGAACGTTTCCAACTACATATTTACTCGATGACCTAAATGGAAACCCTATTGAGGGAGGGTTTTATAAGCAAGAGATAAAGAAAACAAATTTCCCACATACATATCTAGTGGAAAAAATTTTGAAACGAAAAGGGGATAGAGTATTTGATACGTTGGCTGGGTTTCCCCACCTCTCAAGATAGTTGGGTACATAAAAATGAAATCCTATAAATATATTCAAACACATGTTTTTTTTTTTTTTCAAATTTTATATATATATATATATATATTATTAACATTTGTTTTATTCATAATACAATTTTACACATTTAATACATTATATACATTATATACATTTTATACATTTAATAACTATTTTCTATCGTTTTTTTTTTTACAAATAAATATTAAATTTTAAACAATTGTCTAGTAAATTCTTTTTTTCTAATCGAAATTGTCAAGCAGGGCCAGTTCAGCATCAAGTATATCAACTTCTGTGTTCTCTTTATCTTCTTTATATTTCTTTAATAATGCTTTCTGTTTTTATCCCAAACTAAAATATTTGCATCATACAAGTTTATTTCTTCCTCAGCCTTCCGTTTCTGTATTCTATAATGGCTATGAGCTATTGTATTGTGAAAGTCTGGTTCTACAACTCACTTATCATCTTTGCTATCAAGCACTGTTTTTGAAATTGCACTTGTAAGCAGGGCCAGTTCAGCATAAAGTAAATCAACTACTGTGTTCTCTTTATCTTCTTTAATTCATGCAATGGTTCTGTAATAGGCTTAAAAGTTTCTTCCAAATGAGAGATATTATCATTTTTGCCTGCTTCAATTCAGAAAATTTTCTTTTCAGAATATTTCTAGTTTTTGTTAACTGATCTAATATTTTCCTATTCATTTTATTGAATTTAGATGTCTATTTCTCTATGATACTTCCTTAGTACTGTGGAAAAATAGTAAATGTTTTAAATATTTATAACAATTGAGTTTGAGGTTTTAAAAATGTAGACTTTATTTTCTTCTTCTTACGTGGTAATACTTAAACTAAATAAAGATAAATTTGTGGGCTCAGAATATGAGTTCTAACCCCCTTCCTTTAATGACGCAGGATCGAAATTAATCCCCCTCGGCCGATAACCACTCGGAACGCGATGCCGTCGACTCGTAGCATGAATCGGTGGTATCGGGTGGTGTCGTGGAGCTGTCGATCGTTGATCTGCTCCTCTACTAACGCAGGGATGCATCGCCCTTGCGTATGCACTCGCCACGATCGCGGCGCTTTTACCCAATCTTCTCCGGGCACGAAGAGGTTGCGCGCGATATCTTCCACATCGATGGAGGGGCCCAGCATCTCTTCCATCTCTTGCCTACTGAAATGTAGGGCCTCTTCCCAGCTCTCCACTGGCTCTGGCAGTGTCTGGCACTCCAAAAACTCCTGGGCACAGGTATCCGCTGCCGTTCTTGCGTCACTCCACTTTAGGGCTCTGCCTGGACGGGTGGATGAGATCCCATCTTCGTCAACCACGACTGCTCTTGCCAGTGAGATGGCTGGGGGTGTGTGCGTGGTAGAGGAGATCTCCGGGACTGATACCGGGTGGACGCTGGGGAAGATCTCGGTGCTGATATCGTCATCGTCTATGAGGTCTTCATGTTCGATCGGTGGGAGGTCCAGGTTCTCTTCCTCTTGGCGGCGCATAGGCATTTCATTAAGCCATAGCTCCACGTCTCGTCGATTGAGTTGTCGACGGTTTCGGTTTACCATTTCTTCTTGTTTATGGCTGTGAGGAATAAATATGATTATCACCCCGTACTAATCCAGCTACGATGGAAACGTGATCTTACGTGCTATGATATGTTATGTTTTCACTTTTTTTTTTCACTGATGTAGCAAACGCACTCTACTCAGTCTCACATATTTTTTATACTAACAGAAATTTGCTCACCGATCGCCTAAATATTGGCACAACGAGTCATGTTAGAAGATGAGTATACTATACCCACCCCGTCTGAATTCGCAAGAATTGTATAACATTGAACAGAAGGATAATAGGTTGCAATGTTTTGTTTACAGGACAATGCACACATTAACTTGTTGAACTAGGGTCTCCCGGACTGTCAAATATCACGGTTAACCTCACAAAAGGAACAATGCACACACATTAACTTGTTGAACTAGGGTCTCCCGGACTGTCAAATATCACGGACCCTACAAAGCAACGAAGGAATCTAGCAACAGCAGCAACATGAACGCAATAACAATTAAGGAGTTTCTGAACTAGTATTATGATATCATTCACCATCATGATCGGAAACAGATTGAAGAATTCCAATCATACATGAAGCTGGCGGAAAAGTCTCCATACCAGTTGTCAATACATGGAAGTCATAAAACTTCATGTCCATGGTCTTCCAACGAGGCAACAGAAGGACCAGTTACCTCTGCATGCAGCAGAGAAACATTTCGGCAAAACGAGGCTGAAAAAATTATGAATCATTATAATAAACTAAGCTTAAGATTCATAAAAAATTTTAGTTAAACCCTTTAACTGTTGTTGCTTTTTAACTGTTTAGTTGTTTAGCTGATTAGCTGGTTAGCTGTTTAGCTGTTTAGCTGTTTAGCTGTTTAGCTGTTTAGCTGATAAGCTGTTTAGCTGTTGTTGTTTAGCTGATAAGCTGTTTAGCTGATTAGCTGATTAGCTGTTTAGCTGTTTAGCTGATAAGCTGATTAGCTGTTGTTATTGTTTACCTGTTGTTGTTTAGCTGATAAGCTGTTTAGCTGTTGTTGTTTAGCTGATAAGCTGTTTAGCTGATTAGCTGATTAGCTGTTTAGCTGATTAGCTGATTAGCTGATTAGCCGATCAGCTATATAACTCGTTTATCAGATGTTTTAAGGGAAACAGAGTTTATATCTTTATAGTAAATTTATATTTATTTGATCAATTCCTACTTAGAATTTAATTTGTTAAAAGAAAAGAAAGTAAATATATAATATAAAATATAAATCTCTTGAAATTGTACAATTAGCCAGTAAATTATCCCCATCCCTTATTCCATTTCAACCCTCGCTCTGTTCGATTATATAAAAACGGAGCGTGCCTCTTTCGGTGGTGTAGCACGCGACCAGCGGGATTTCAAGTATAAACATCACTTCGACGCGTGCATCACCCATGCAGGGAAATTTCTCATCCGTCACCTTCTTGTAAGCATCTGTAAAGAAGAAACAATCATAAGACACATATCGCTCTCACACTCTCCCTCTCCAATAAGAAAGAGAATGCTGACTGAAACACGCACCATGTATTTTGGAGAGAGTTATGGCCCTTGCCGGGGAGAAACACTTGGCATCCCACAAGATTTGCCGACAATGCAGTGCGAGTTTTGGATAGCGTTGTTTGACCTTGTAGAAGTAATCGTCTAGAGTCATTATATGTTATTCTTTATATAAAATATATGTAGAGACACGCTGATGTAGCAAACGCACTCTACTCAGTTTCACGTATCTTTTATACTAACAAAAATTTGCTCACCGATCGCCTTAATATTGGCACAACGAGCCATGTTAGAAGATGAGTATACTATACCCCCCGTCTTAATTCACAAGAATTGTATAACATTGAATAGAAGGACAACAGCTTGCAATGTTTTGTTTACAGGACAATGCATCGCCTTAATATTGTGACAACGAACCATGCTAGAAGATGAGTATACTATGCCCACCCATCTTAATTCACAAGAATTGTATTACATTGAATAGAAGGATAACAGTTTGCAATGTTTTCTTTACAGGACAATGCATACATTAACTTGTTGAACTAGGGTCTCCCGGACTGCCAAATATCACGGCTAACCCTACAAAAGGGACAATGCACACATTTACTTGTTGAACAAGGGTCTCCCGCACGCTTCTATGCACTGGCGTCTGCGTACACACATTCACCCTCTAACACATACGCATTCTCACCTCTCAATCGTTAATACCGCACACGCACACAAACCCTCGAACACATTAACTTGTTGAACAAGGGTCTCCTGCACTGTCAAATATCACGGCTAACCCTACAAAAGGGACAATGCACACTTGTTCAGTTTCACACGCTCAACCTTTAATACCGCACACGCACACACACCCTCGAACACATTTACCCCGTGGCACGTGCGCATGCGCACTTGTTGAACTAGGCTCTCTCGGACTCTCGAATATCATTAAGATATCACACACACACACACCCTCGAACACATTCACCCTGTGGCATGTGCGCATGCAAACATAATCATGCATGCTCAGTTTCACATGCTCACACTATCAACCTTTAACACTTCCCACACTATTTTATCACCTACTGATATACCTAAAACCCATTAATTATCCCTATTATGACCCACAATTAACCGATCGACATGTTTATTAGGATCCTTTATTACCTAATCCCCCTCCTCACAACACATTACCTTCATTTACACACCCTCTAGAACCCGCCCCCATATTACACATGACTTTTTTCCCTCAGTGATAGGGGACCACCTCACGTACATACCTTTTTATCCCTAACCTTTTTTACCGGAAACACCTCACCCTACTTTTTGCACCAGAACCCGCGCCCATTGTCCTAGAACCCGCGCCCATATTACACCTGACCTTTTTTACCCCTCACCTCACCTTTTTATCCCTCACCTGACCCTTTTTACCTACATGACAGGGGACCACCTCACGTACCTGACCCCCTTTTTATCCCTCACCTGACCCTTTTTACCCCTCACGTACCTTTCTACCGGAAACCACCTCACCCTACTTTTTGTCCAAGAAAATCCCTCACTCCACTTTCCCCCACCCCCCTTTTTCTTTTTTTTCCTTTTCTTTTTTTTTCTTCCCTCCTTTTGTCCCCTCACCGGGGGTCCACTTCCTTCCTTCCCATACCTCTTTTTTTTTTTTGATTTTTTTTTTCTTTTTTTTGTTGGGGGCGTTAAGAGGGGCGGGGTGGGGGGAAAGTAGGAGGGGGGAGTGTTGTGGAGGGGTTTTTGTTTTTTGAAAGGGGGGGGTTTTTTTTTTTTTTGTTGGGGGCAGACGGGGTGGGGGGGGGTTTTTTTTTTTTTTTCTCTTTTTTATAATTCCCTTACCCTAGTTTTTTTTTTTTTTGGTTTTCGGTTTTAAAAAATATTTTTTTTTGGGGGGTTTTTTTTTTAGTTTTTTTTTATCTCTTTCTTTCCCCCCGCCCCCTTAAATAGGGTCCTTTTTAGGGGGGCAACCCCTTTTTCTTTTTTTTTTTTTTTGCCCCCCCCAGAGAAAGCAATAATAAGCGGTTTTTTTATTTTTTTTTCCTTCCTTGGAGAGGGGTTTTGGGGGGGGCCCCCCTCTTTCCGCCAAAACTTTGTTTTGCCCGGCCGGAGCCCAGAAAAAAAGGGGGTTTACCCGTTGTCCCCAGCCAAGGAGAATCTTCTGTGCGTTGAGATCGATAGGATGCTGGCCATGGATGTGATTGAAGAAGCTCCTAGTTCGCCATGGTCCTCTCCGGTGACCTTGCACATAAAACCTGGCAAGGTGAGATTTTGTTTGGACGCACGAAAGCTGAATGCGGTGACTGTGAAGGATGCATATCCCATGCCAATCATGGATGGGCTCCTTAGCAGGCTTCCTCCAGTTCATTGCATCTCCAAGGTGGATCTTAAGGATGCATTTTGGCAGATCTGTTTGGATGATGTCTCTCGTGCGAAGACAGCTTTCACGGTACCCAATCGTCCATTGTACCAGTTTAAGTGGATGCCATTCGGATTGACCAACGCTCCGCAGACGATGAGTCGATTGATGGATATGGTGATTCCGTACCAACTGAAATCGCATGTCCTTGTCTATTTGGATGATCTCCTGGTACTGTCCTCCAGTTTCGAGGAGCATCTCATCCACCTGACTGAGGTTGCGACTCAGCTGCGTAAGGCTGGACTGACTATCAATGTCCAGAAGAGTCAGTTCTGCATTCGTAAGGTTGATTATCTTGGGTTCATTGTAGGCGAAGGAACGCTTCATGTTAATCCCGACAAGCTTCGCGCTGTGGAGGAGTTTCCTGTCCCGAAGTCCCAAAAACAGCTTCGGAGGTTCTTGGGAATGACCGGTTGGTATCGGAGGTTTATTCCTAATTATTCGACCATCATCTGCTCACTTACTGAGCTCCTTAAAGGCAAGGCATTCCTTTGGAATGACCAGGCGCAAGAAGCCTTTAATAAAGTAAAGAGCGAGTTGTGCTCAGCTTCGTTCCTAGTTCATCCGAACTACACGAAGCCATTTGTGCTACAGTGCGATGCTTCCTTGCATGGAGTGGGTGCAGTTTTGGCACAATGCGATGAGTCTGGGGATGAGCGTCCCATAGCATATATGTCCAAGAAGCTGAACAAGGCTCAACGCAACTACACTGTGACGGAGCTCGAGTGTCTGGCAGTAGTCCTTGCGGTTAAGAAATTCAGGATGTATATCGAGGGTCATCCATTCAAGGTGGTGACAGATCACGCCAGTTTGCGCTGGCTGATGAACCAGCCAGACCTGAGTGGTAGGCTTGCTCGTTGGGCTATCAAGCTACAGGGTTTCTCCTTCACTATTGAGCATCGTAAGGGAAGCGAGAATGTTGTGGTAGATGCATTGTCTCGTTCGTTCGAGGATGCTAAAATTTGTGCCTTAGTTTGCGAAGTCCTGCCTGAAATTGATCTCGAGTCGGAAGCGTTCCGCTCTGAGAGCTACCTTGCGCTCAAGGAAGAGGTCCTGTTAGCCAAACTCCCGGATTTTCAAGTGGTGGATGATTATATATATCATCGCACGGAGTTTGTGGGGGATGGCGTTAGCCCCGATGACGTTTGGAAGTTGGTGGTTCCCGAATCCTTGCGTGAAGGCGTCATCAAATCCGCTCATGACCAGCCATCTTCTGCTCATTGTGGCATGGCGAAGTGCTTGGAGCAGATCCGCCAAAAGTTTTTCTGGCCAGGCATGGTGATGAACGTCAGAGACTATGTTCGGAACTGCGAAGTTTGTCGTACGACGAAGTACCCGAACAGTTCTTTGAGGCCACTGATGGGAGCTCGCGTCGTAACTGAGCGGCCCTTCCAACGTTTATACGTGGATTTTATTGGTCCGTTTCCGAGATCCAAGAAGGGAAACATCGGGATCCTCATTGTCCTAGACCACTTCTCCAAGTTCACCTTCTTAAAGGCAGTGAAGAAGTTCACCGCCAAGGTAGTGATCGACGTCCTGAAGGACGAGGTATTTAATTGCTTCGGAGTGCCGGAAGTTGTCGTGAGCGATAATGGCACTCAGTTCAAAAGCCATGAGTTCACGACCTTCCTGGCGAATTTCGGAGTCCGCCACATTTGCACGGGTGCATATGCTCCTCAGTCGAACGCAGCTGAGAGAGTCAACCGCTCGATCAATGCGGCGCTGAGAGCGTATGTGCAGGGTGACCAGCGAGAGTGGGATGTAGTCCTCAGTAGCATCAACTGTTCGCTACGAAAGACCTTGCATCAGTCCATCGGCATGTCGCCATACGTGGTTGTCTTCGGACAACATATGATGTCGCATGGAGCTGATTACACAGGCCCACAAAAAAAAAAAAGTTTCATGATCTAGGTAAGCGGCATATGCAGTTATATGTATTTTGGGTCGCTGAATCCGAATCCGAGGTCAGAATTTCGCCATCACGTCTGGACTTCGACATAACCTCACAAAACTGAAAAACCTTTGGATATCCTCTAAAAGATATAGAATCCTGATCTGAGCATGCGTTATATGTTTTATCATGTATTTTGTCCTTCTAAGTCCGAATCCGAAGTCAAAATTTACGTAGCACGTCTGAGTTTTGAGTTAACCTCAAAAAACTCGAAAAATTTTTGAAACCCAAAAAAATAATGGGGGGTCATGATCGGGTCATGCGATATATGTTCCTATATGTTTTTAGACCTTCTAAATCCGAATCCAATGTCAAAACTAGCCAATCACGTCTGAATTTTAACCTAACCTAAAAAATTTTGAAAAACTTTCAAAATTTTGAAATTTTTTGATAATTTATTTTGGCATTTATGCAAATATGTATAATTACGTATTTAATTTATGTTTTTTATTAGTTAAAATACAGTTTTGAAGCAAAAATGCATTACTCATATGAATCCATTGTGAATACAGATAAAACAATGCTCAAAAGGGGGTATACTAACAAAAAAAGCTTTTTTTATATTAAATTTAAATACACCCTAATCTAATGTTAAAAAAAATTTAAAAATGTTGGAAGTTTTTAAAAAAATTTTTAGGTTAGGTTAAAATTCGGACGTGATAGGATGGTTTTTTTTCGGATTCGGATTCGGAAGGTCCAAAAACATATAGAAACATATATCGCATGACCCGATCATGACCCCCCATTATTTTTTGGGACTTTAAATATTTTTCATGTTTTTTGAGGTTAAGTCGAAACTCAGACGTGCTATGTAAATTTTGACTTCGGATTCGGACTTAGAAGGAAGAAATACATGTTAAAACATATATCGCATGTCCAGATCACGATTCTATATCTTTTGGGATATATCCTAAGGTTTTTCAGTTTTTTGAGGTTAGGTCGAAATCCAGACGTGATGGAGAATTTCTGACCCCGGATTCGGATTCAGCGACCCAAAATACATATAACTGCATATGCCGCATACCCAGATCATGACAAACTTTTTATTTTGTGGGGCTGTGTTATCAATTGTTGAGGAAGCTCAATATGCTAGGTGATCCTAATGCTGACGTTCCCAGATCGGATGGGCTGCAGTTGATTCGCTCGAAGATCGATTCTAATCTTCTGAAGGCGTATGAGCAGAATCAACGCAACTACAACCTGCGGGCAAAACCACGATCCTTCGAGGTGGGTCAGGTGGTCGTTAAACGCAATTTCGCATTAAGCAATGCTGCAGCCAATTTTAATGCAAAGCTGGCTCCGGTGGGAACCCAAGTTCGCATTAAAAAGAGGATAGGTAACACCCTGTATCTAGTGGAGGATCTAGCGGGGAAGGTGCTGGGTAATTTCCATGCCAAAGACCTATGGCCATAAACTCCAAGCTCATTTCGTTCATATCGGTCGGAATTCCTACACGATCCTTTTGATTCTTTTTCAAATTCAATTTCAGACCAGTGGCGTAAAATTGAATCTGATGGTGTGGGGCCCGTGTAGAAATTCCCCTTTCAAATTCAAATTTAAATTTGAATTTGAATTAATTTTGGCGGTTAATCGAATTTAAATTTGAATTTGAAATTTTGGCGGTTAATCGAACTCGATACTTTAATCGAGGTGGCATCTCTGTACCATTCGATCGATCAGTGTTGATAAATGGCGTACCGATATATCGGGTTCGCCAGGGTTGCTTTGGTGATCGATACCACCTGTCAAAATCGAGACAGCTGTCAGCCACACTTCCGCAAAATTTTCGTCAGCAAGCGTGCAAAGCAAATTTTATACCAAGTGAAAAATAAAAAATATATGGTTGAGCTGCTTAATTGGAACAGGCAATACAACCCGGACATTTCATCTTGCCTTTCCGAACCATTTCAAGAGTGAGTAGTGCCTCATATCATATGAGCGTTTTCTCATCATCCTTTTGGCCCTACAGTAACCCTCGTGTGGCCATCGAAGCGCTAGCGCTCGCGCCATCGTCTTCTCGTCAGGCCCTGTTGTTTGCTGAGTTGCTGTTGTTTGCTGAGTTGCTGTTGTTTGCTGAGTTGCTGTTGTTGCTGCGTTGTGGTGGGTGCTGCTGGTGTTGCGCACGAGTGGTGCCGCTCGCCACTTTGACTGCGAGTAGTGCCTCATATCATATGAGCGTTTTCTCATCATCCTTTTGGCCCTACAGTAACCCTCGTGTGGCCATCGAAGCGCTAGCGCTCGCGCCATCGTCTTCTCGTCAGGCCCTGCTGTTTGCTGAGTTGCTGTTGTTTGCTGAGTTGCTGTTGTTTGCTGAGTTGCTGTTGTTGCTGAGTTGCTGTTGTTGCTGCGTTGTGGTGGGTGCTGCTGGTGTTGCGCTCGAGTGGTGCCGCCCGCCACTTTGACTGCGAGGCTACACCAATTGATGCACAGTGGTGCGCTGCCCGCCATTTTGCCATTGCAAAGTTGGCTGCCACCCTGTTGCCATTTAGCTGTCGTTGGATAGGGGCTGCTCGTCAACCTAATTGTGTGGCCATTCCGAACTGGTGCACAGTGGTGTGTTGCTGCCACTTCGCTGCCAAGTTGCTGTCAGTTGGCATTATTGGAATCAGTGTTGCTGCGTGGTATTTCTACCAGCCGTTTGATGTCAAGATTTGGGTGAGTACCAAATAAACAAAATTTGGTAGCGTGAGATTTCTAATGCCGGTTGAATTCCATATTTAGACCATCTTTGCTCGCGGCTTCAAAGCCGGCTATTCGACTTCGGCGCACACGCGCACAATTTGCTGGACATATGCACGCGCAGGATTTAAATACACTCAAACACACACCATCCATGCATACACACGAAAACAAACACATATTATTGTAAACACAATTTCATACACGCTCACACACAATTCCATACATACTCACACACACTTCGTGTTATTACACACACTCGTACATCCACACACATCTTCATTTATTGATATATTTTTATTCATTTTTATTTTTATTTTGATTTCTTTTTATCATTTTATTTTCGATTTCTTTTATTTTTTATTATTTTCTTTACAAATTTTTTTATTATTTCATTCATATTAACGTAAAATTTAACGTAAAAATAAAACCAACATATAATAAAGTATAAATAAGAACAGTGTATTAATTAAAAGAGGGAAGAGTATTGTGATTGGCCTTTGTACATTGTGTTGCGATTGCTATTATTATTTTTTTACAAACAGCTGTGTCGTATGGGCCCTTACGGATCACGGGTGAGTCGCATGCACATATTTACAAATGTTGCCAATCATTTTTTCTTGTGTATCCTAATTGAAAATATACACTACCTTAAAATATACACTACCTTAAAATATACACTACCTCAAATATATACACTACCTTAAATATACACTACCTTAGAAGCTAGTCGAAAATTTAATTGAGGAAAATATAAATAATCAAAGAATATTAGGCCATTGAAATACTGAGATTGTGCAGCATGAAGCTGCTTAAATTTGAAATAAAGTTTGTATACACATAACATTGGATATAATTGAAATGGAATAACTTTTTATTTTGAGGCACTAAGGGGGTAGCAACACGGCAGCATAATGGGTGGTTTTGGGAATTTATTTCCCAGACTACATGGTTGGGTGGGTGAAGAAGGAGAGCGGCCCATCTGGCTCTCCGACTGATCGGATTAGAGATGGTCCACCCATTCATTTTGGCAGTCCTTTTATTTGCCCGTCTTTCTTTTTGTGCAGCACCTAACCTGTCGATTTTTCTGTCAACATCGATAGCCGAACCCGCACACAAAAACCCCGCCCATTTTCCCTGAGCCTAGCCGGCTTAATTAGACAGGGTGTGCGTGGATGAGGCTAACGGACTTCGGTCGTTACAATACATACTGAAGCTCGAGCCGTATATACATACTGACATTGAATTGTCTACTTTGCTAACAAATTTAAATCAATAGTTCTTTTGTTAATTCCATGCTAAATTATTTAATGACAAAAAACCAAACAATATTAAAACCGACTAAAATGCACTTTTATCTATGCCTATGTATATATATCTATACCCAGTATATATAATTATATATAATTAATTATATATATGTGTGCATATGGGGAAATATAGGTTTATATATGAATGAATAATATATTGCCTACAATATATTTACAATAACATTCATTAAACATTTTCAGTTCTAAATCTCTGCATTACTAAAATCAATGGTTGCGAACAAACAAGAATACATACATATATTACTGCACATGCCTAACTACATACATATAATCAACGAAAGCTCACGCAAGCATGATCAGCTGTCGCGCTGGTTCAATGTTCGGCTTAATTACACTAGCCTACAAAAACTTAAGAAAATTAGATTAAATATTCCTGCGATTGGAAATTGTACACTGGTAGACTAAATAAAATATATTTTGTTATTAATTAATATGTTGGTTATTTAGGTTTTATTTAAAGCCATCCTTCTCGATGAGTTCTCGCACAAAATGGTAACGGATGTCAATGTGCTTCGTCCGTTTATGGAATATCGGATTCCTTGTGAGCTGACCAGCTCCCTGGTTGTCGTTGTAGATTGTGGTGGTGCCCAGTTGCCCCATAATCTCTTGCAGAAAACTTCGAAGGTGGACGGCTTCTTTGGACGACTCAGATAGCGCCATGTATTCTGCTTCCGTACTCGACAACGCAACAGTTCGTTGCTTGAGACATTCCCAGGATACCGCCGCATCGGACATCTTAAATGCAAACCCTGTAAAAGACCTGCGATCATCAGAATTTGCTGCCCAGTCGGCATCTGCATAGCCGACCAACTGTTCACCAGTTCGCGTGAAAAATAATCCATGGTTTGGAGTACCCTTCAAGTAACGCAATACCCTCTTAGCTGCAACCCAGTGTTGCTTGCCGTAGGACGTGTTGTATTGGCTCAGGGCACTAACGACGTGTGCAATATCCGGACGTGTAGACACTGCCAGCCACATTAAGGCTCCAACCAAACTTTGATACGGGATTTTTGATAACTCAGCTTGCTCTTCTTCAGTTTGCGGGCACATCTTGACTGATAGCTTTTCATTCACGTTCATTGGCTTGCTGGCTTGCAATCCTCCATGTTGAATTGCTTCAAAACATCCTTGACGTATTTCGACTGACACATCGAAAAACTCTTATCTTCTTTGTTTTGGGAGAACTCGATTCCCAAACAATAAGATAGCTTCCCCAGGTCTTTCATGTCAAAACTTCTTGACAACTCGGACTTCAGAAGAACTACCACGTTCTCGTCATTTGCAGCAACGATCAGGTCATCCACATACAATGCCACGATGATGATCCTGTCTCCCTCTTTCTTTAGATAAATACATTTATCCGCCGAAAGTGTTCGTAGACCCATGTCCTACAATTTGCTGTCCAACTTTCTATACCATTGCCGTCCACTCTGCTTTAACCCATATAAAGCCTTGTTCAGCCTGCATACATTTCCTTGACCATACTTTTGCTTCTCTTTGGATGGCAATAATTCGCGAAACTCTGTTGGAACGCTGAAACTTTCAACATGGCGTCCTTCCACTTAGGACCTTGTGCACCTTTGAGAGCGTCGCTCGCAGTCATCTCGTCGCTTTTTCTTATGAAACACGTTGAATCGAAGAACTCATCTTCCGACTCAAATTCGTTTGGAGCTGCAACGATCTGATTGTGGATTAATTTCGGTCTACTAGGTTTACCTGTACGTTGTTTCCTTGGCCTGCCAGGGCCACGCTTCATTTGCACCTCCGGATGGGCTTCGTCTGATGAACTTTCACTGCCGTTATCAGTTTCTTCTTGATTTGTAGGTGCGCTTTCTACATCTTGTCCATCCGTTTCGGCAAATTCCTCGAAGTTGTTATCTTTACCAAATTGGTTTGTAAAGACCACGTCACGACTCTTCAGCACAGTTCTTGCTTCCGGGTCATACAGCCTGTATGCCTTTGCATTGTTGCACTAACCTATGAATATGCTTTTCTTCGATCTTGGGATGAACTTGCCTTTTGGTCGTTTGTTGAGCGAATACACAATTTGCCCAAACGTACGTAGATGTTTCACAACTGGGATAAGTCTATTCCACAGTTTAAAAGGTGTTTCGCCACACAGGCTACTCGACGGACATCTGTTCCTTATATAGCTTGCAGTGTTGACTGCTTCGGCCCAATAGCTTGGAGGTAGTGCTGCCTGTATCATCATACAGCGCGCCATTTCTACAAGCGTTCTATTTTTACGCTCAGCTACTCCATTTTGCTGTGGGGTATACTTGACTGTGAATTCATGTTGAATACCTGCACCCGCCATGTACTTCTTGAACTCGTCGTTCGTATATTCTGTTCCATTGTCTGATCTCAATGTCTTCAGCTTCCTTCCAGTCTTACGTTCAGCAAAGTTTTGAAACTCCTTGAATTTTTCTAAAACTTCCGATTTTGCCTTGATTGTATAAATTAATTATTTGCCGGCGTAAGTCGCGCGCGGCTCTACGAGTCAGTTGTCGGGCGGTGCCGCGACAATGAAAGACAAGGAGTTACGTTTAATTAATTATTTATTTATCTACTCGAGCCAGGCGGAGCGATGGCAAGCGAGCATAAAATCGAACTGAATACAAAAGTGAACTTAGAAGTACATGAGAGCGAAACTTTGTTTCGCAATCATATTCATAGCGGCCACGCAAATATGTCGTGTTTGCCGGCTATGCAACGACATCCGCTCGACTGCTTGGTCTGCAGATTCTCCCGGCGTCGTATTTCAGTCAGCATTTCTGAGACCGTTGGCTTTAGTTAACTACTCCCCCTCTAAGTTGAGGCCGCCCTCGGCCGACCCTATCCCAGCAACCATCTCGCTTAGTTGCCTTGCAGCTCTCCACGTCTTTATGATGCGGTAACACACCAGCGTGACGCATATGAGCGTGCAGCACATTGCTCCAGCGATGAGTATTATCTGGATTGCATGGTCGGCGCTAGCTTCCTCTTGGAACTGCCGGATAGTCTCCAAGTTACGTTCACTCAAACGATGAAGATAAGGGAGGCTGAGCACGTTCTGGTTGGCAGTGATGTTCAGTAGGGGGAATCTAGCAACACCCGGGACTTTGCTTCTGATGTTGTTTCGGTTGGTGAACGAGGTTCCATTTATGGTGGCCCGCTCATCGAACGTGATGAGGTGTGTACCGCGTATCCAAACTTCAGTGCCATTGTCAACCTGCACCTTTGCGGGTTGGTCATTTACTATGACGATTCCGTCGTCCACATAAGTTACCGGGCCCAGATTGCTTGGTTGGGTTTCGCAATGGGCCACACCGCCTGCATGAAGTTCTCTGGCACATGAACTTTCTGATGACAACCGACAGAAAGAGGCACCGGGGAGGCGGTGCAATTTTCGACCATGTAAATTCCTCCGTCACACTCCGCTATGATGTTATCGTCTATCCGCAATGTGAAACCTTTTTGCTCCACGGGAAAAATAATAATCTTTTTACAGCTAAATTTGATTTTGGGGAACCTAATTATAAA
The DNA here is from genome assembly GCA_018903675.1 of Zaprionus capensis. NCBI lineage: Eukaryota > Metazoa > Arthropoda > Insecta > Diptera > Drosophilidae > Zaprionus > Zaprionus capensis. The sequence continues at coordinate 18,821 of JAEIFN010000253.1, read as the reverse complement.
GTGTAGGGCGTTAACGGACTGTAGGACTTTGACGGACGATACGGACATGAGATCCCCTATAGGGGTGTCTGTGGGCTCCTCAAGCCAAACTGACTTTAAGTCTGCATGATCCAAAATGTTCGGGCTGACAATTTTAAGTTTTGCAAGTGTTACGGCTAGCATGAGATTTTGCAACTCCATCATCAACATTCTGTCTCTAGCTAGCAAGGTCTCGTATAAGTGGCCGGAATCTATTTGTGAATCTTTTGCTGCTTTGAGAATTGTATTTACGATGACTGTTAGTTGATTAATTTGACTTTGGACTCTGTTATTTATTTCCACTTGTCTATTGTGTGCGTTGATTAGCTGAGTTTCTGTAAATCTACTCCTTTCTAAGTCCCTGGCATCTGGGGTACCTGCTACGACTTTCAACATGGACCCTAAAAAATCCAAGCTCCTAGCTACCCTGTGGTGCGTGCCCAATGCTTCTAGCAAATCCCTTAAGTGAGCTGCATCCACGCTCAACAATTTTCTCATATGCGAGTGTGGGAACATGTCCAGCAAGCTGGTTGTTTCCTCTACTATGCGCATATATTCCGAGAGGTTTGCCGAATGCCTAACATAAGCAAACTCCTCCCATACCAAGACTCGTCTTCGATAACGGGGATGTATTTGGCACGCGAGTAGTCGGTGATGTGCGCCGAGGCCAAAGATACAGACAGGAAGAGGATGAGTCCAACCCTGTAAGCGAAATTTTAACTAAGTTTTTGTTTGCAAAAATGAAAGCCCAACACCAGGAAATATTTAACTTAAATGCTATATGCCAATGGCATTGAAGCCTTTAGATCTAATTAAAGTTACGCCAAGTGGCTAAAAGTTTAAAATTAATCAAAGTACACGCATGCGAGTTACCTTAGGTTGTCTTTATGGACCACCCTCCCCTTAATGAGGACTGTGCCGAGTAGCATTTTCTCTGGCCCTGAGCGCAGTTTGAGCCTTTAAAATTCTATTATGGATTTCTTCTTGTGACTCATTGGGGTGCGTTTGAACGATGTCAGCCGGCCTCCTGTTGACGACCGAGTGAATCGACTTGTTGTATTGTGCGGTGGCTAGCAAGATGACTTCCACCGTGTCGCTTATGCCCTTATCTATTTAAAGACATCTGGCGAGCTCCAGCAGAGTGCTGTGGAAACGCTCCACCTGCCCGTTGGAGGTGCTGTGCAGTGGTGGTGCGTTTGCAATGCTAACGCCAAAGTTGTTAGATAGCATGGCTGTAACTGTATGTGAGTTCAGCGATGGTTCGTTGTCGCAGTATATCGTTCTAGCACTCGGGAATAAGTTCATTAGTAGAAGCAGCGCTGGCTTCAGGTCCTCAATGGTTCTCGAGTTAATCGGCTGGACAACAGCAAATTTGGAAAACTTGTCGACGCAAGTGAGGAAGAATTTCCTATCGCTAGAGAAAATGTCGATGTGCAACATTTCCCCAGTATTTGAAGGTATTGGCGTTTCGCCGATCTCTTGTTTCTTTGGGTGCCTATCGTATTTGGCTCTTGCACAAGTCTTGCAATTCTGAACGATTTCGCCGGCTAGCTTAGCCATTTTGGGGAAATAGTATTCGGACAAAACTTGCTTCACATTTTCCTGTGCTGCTCTGTGGGCCCTATTGTGCTCAACAGCCAAGATTTCCTTTCCCTCTTCTATTCTGAATATGTCCACCACGCGGTTCTTGCAGAACCAGAATTTTGTGGCCGGGAATCTCCGGACTACTGCATCCTGTATCATTGCGAGCGTATGCAAATCGCAATGAATAGCGTTCACGCTTGTCGGGACAATTATGTCTGTCAGTTCGTGTAGCAGAGATTCTCTGCAGGCGAAATTAACCACGTGCCGCCTTTTATTCCCGAATAAAATAAAAGTCTGTTTAGATGGGAGACGTGCTTCTTCCAGTACTATCTGATTCTGGAAGCAGTTCAACGGTTTATCGGTTGACTCGATCGTGTGTGTGAGGGAGAGCTCACTATGGATTGTTGCTGCGCAGGATTCGGGTTCTTGTTCATCCAAAGCGTTTAGCTGTTGTCTGGACAATGCATCCGCCACGAGATTCTCTTTACCGGGCTTGTAAAAGACCCGGGCATTAGACTCGTCTATGCGCGCTTTCCATCTCTTAATCTTTGCATTGGGGTTTGATCCTGATACAGAAAAGGTTAAGGGCTGGTGGTCAGTAAAGATATTTATATCTTTAACTCCATACAAGTAATGCCGCAGCTTAGCCAGGGCCCATACAATGGCCAATAACTCCCGCTCGTTAGTAGCGTAGTTGGCTTCGCTGTCCTTTAATGTTCTTGAAATCATTGTTATAGGGCGGCCCTCATGAGACAAGACCGCGCCTATACCGTATGCTGAAGCATCTGTCGTTAGATCAAATGGCTTCGCATAATCTGGGTAACTAAGCATGACGTTCTCTGACGTCAAAATGTTACACAGCTTCTGGAACGCTTGTTGCTTCTGGAACGCTTGTTGCTATCCTCTTGGCTTTTTGCAAAGTTGGCCGCGAACGCATATCTCTCATGGTTCGATTCAACCTCCTGTGCTAGCGCAAGAGCAGACGGAAGGTCTTTTGGCTTTGCCGCAAAAAGAACGTCTGTTAGGCTTCTTTTGAGTCCTGATACGAATACCCGTAGCGCATCGTCACGGAATTTTTCGCACAGGCCCTTGGCCAGGGTTGGTTCATAAGACATATTGACTTTGTTTGTCAATAATGTCAGTTTTTTTTCAACATCATCATAGTATTGCAGCAAGGGCAGGCCACCTTGTCGTAGCGTACCTAATTCTTGCTCAATCACATGAATTGGCCTTTTATCGCTGTACGTAAAATCAAGACGACTTATGATTGCGTCAAAGTTAAGGACTGTGCCAAACGAGGCCAAACGGCCGGTCCCCTGACCTTGCTTCTAATGATTATCACAGCCTGATAATGGCGTGAACTGCCATTATATGGCTTAAAAATGTGATAAGCGGCGAGGGCTGCCTGTCTCCAGGAAACATATGATTCCTGGACTCCCGCAAATTCCGGCAGACATTTGACGGCATCTAATGGCTCATCACAACGGACGCTGTTTATTATCTCAATGGCAGTGTACGCCTGCACTTCTGGCGCGACGACATGTATTGCCGCTATTTGTTGGGACAACTGGTTGACCCTGTTTGAAAGAGCCTCTTCCCTTTGCTGGCTCAAGGCTGTTTGTTCAGCTAAAGCTGAAGTGACAGCCGCCTGTATGAGCAATTTCACTTGTTCTGGGTCCATGGTGGTGTTTATGCGGGGGGGACGGGGTATGAGTCTTGGTGCTGGAACTCGAATACGCTGGTGGTCGCCTTCGGAGTCAGAGTCACTATAGTGCTGACGCTTATCTCTATACTGTCTGAACGGCGAAGACATGAACTTGAGACGTAAACAAATTACATGCGGCACGACGCCTGAGGGCGAAGAGTGTCGCGGAACTCAACGGATCGTGTTACGATACAATGTTGTGCGAAACACAACAACAAAGACAAGTGGAAATAAAAAGGGGAAAATAATAAACTATGCGAATCATAAAGTTTGTTTAAGCTCTCTTCACGACAAAGAATTCACATCTACTATTAAATTTACCAGCTTTTTTTTCTTTTAATAACATTAAACACTTGCAAAACTGATCAGTTTTTTTTTTTTTTCCTAAATTGCCGACTTAAAATGAGTTTGAATGAAGATGCCCACTTACATGTCTTTTAGTGTTGTCCCTGCGCTATGCAAACTATCTCCTCGATGTAATCTCGCTGCAGCTGCGGCTTCCGATGTTCCTGAACTGCTGTCTCCGCTGCCCGAAGAGCTCCGGCGGCTTCGGTGAACGATGCAAGTCGAATTGATAGCGCTCTTGCGCACCTCGGCCAACTGTAGCAATTGACGAGGTTGATGTCACTGCTGCTGCCTATGGATTCTTAGGTCAGCAATTGTTTAAAGTTGTTCGTTGCTTCACGCAACCACAGAAATCACGGCACACTTAGTTTTTTTTTTAGCCGGTGTCACTATTGCTGCCTATAGATTTTTAGGTCAGCAATTTGTTCAATGGTTCTTGTTGCTTCGTGCAACCACAGATAACTGCACACACTCGAAGGCACTTTGAGCGATTTGTTACTGTGCGGCCTTGTTTAGCACTTAGGTCTTTGAAACTGTTTTTTTTTTGAAGACCGGGTAGACCAGGTAGATCAGGTAGATCGTGGCGTTACTACCACGAGTTGGGCGCCAATTATTTATTTGCCGGCGTAAGTCGCGCGCGGCTCTACGAGTCAGTTGTCGGGCAGTGCCGCGACAATGAAAGACAAGGAGTTACGTTTAATTAATTATTTATTTATCTACTCGAGCCAGGCGGAGCGATGGCAAGCGAGCATAAAATCGAACTGAATACAAAAGTGAACTTAGAAGTACATGAGAGCGAAACTTTGTTTCGCAATCATATTCATAGCGGCCACGCAAATATGTCGTGTTTGCCGGCTATGCAACGACATCCGCTCGACTGCTTGGTCTGCAGATTCTCCCGGCGTCGTATTTCAGTCAGCATTTCTGAGACCGTTGGCTTTAGTTAACTTATATAGCTCGCACCACTTTGAATGGTCGTCTATAAAAGTAACGGTTGCCTCCATGACTATGCACACGCATAGGACCAAATACGTTGCTGTGGACCAATTCTAGGACTTCTCGGGATCTGGAGCACGACGATGGGAACGGCTTCTGAGATTGCTTCCCCTTAATGCATACTTCACATTGTGGTAAACTTCTGCTTAAGTTTACTCTTACTCCCTGGACCATACGTAGTTGTATGGCAGCTTTGAAATCGTTTTCGTTGAGATGACCAAAACGTTCGTGCCATTCTTTGATCGTTTTGATTATGACTTGATACCTGGCAGCTCTCTCTTATTTCTTCCGTATAGTATAGATCTAACTTACGTTTGGCTCTAAACACTATCTGGCCATTAGATACTTTTATTATTTCTGCTCCGTCTTTCTTGAATAAGACGTTATAGCCATGATCACAAATCTTTGAGACGGACAACAGATTTTCCCTTAAATCTGGGACATACAGCGTGTTTAAAAGGTTTACTGAGAAACTCTTGGTTGGATTAAACGGAACTAATCCACAACCTTCTATCTCTGTCGAGTCATTATTTGCGAGCTTTAGATTTGAACACTCTGCTTTACTGACCTTTTCAAATCTATTTTCCTGCGAACACATGTGTGATGTCGCTCCAGAATCCAAACACCAGCCTTTCTGCTCACTACTGACAGAGTTTGCTATTTCTGCCTTCATGCTCGACTTATTGTTACTGTCTTGATCTTTTGATTTACACTCCGCTGCTTCATGTCCAACTTTTCCGCACTCATAGCACCTGTACTTAAATTTTTGTTCAGTTTTCCTTTCCTTTTCCTTATTGCTTTTGTACTTCTTGTTTCTAAAAGCGCTCCAGGAGTAGGCTCACTACTATTCCTTTTTCGGGCTTCATATTCGTCAAGCACCTTGATCTTAAGTTCTTCTGGCGTCAATAAGGTGTCTTGAGTTTCGATCGCTACACGAAACGGTTCGTATTCTTCAGAAATGCTATACAACAACAGTATGGATAACAATTCATTTATATTTACCAAGTCTACTTTATTTAGTTTATCGACGATATCGAAAAACTTATCTATGTGATTTCTCATATCACCGCCATTGCCTAATTTTAACAAAATTAACGACTTCAATAGGGATGCTTTGCGAGCTGGCCCTTTAGATTGGTAAACATCGTGTAGCTTTCTCCATACAGCGTTTGACGTGACACAGTTCTTTATTTGTTTCAACTCCGTAGTTGACATGGATAGAATCAAGTCTGATTTTGCCTTTGCATCTTGATTGTCCCACTGTACATTGTTTTCTTCGGTTTTAACACATGTTCCGTTAACATATTTCCAATTGTCATTTTTAATTAGCAGCGCTTGGATTTGTATTTTCCAAGTATCAAAATTGTCTTTGCCCAAAGGCTCGAGTCGCACATTGTTAACACTCATTTTTTAATAATGTTCTTACTTTGGAGCTCGACGCGTATGCGATCTGGCGCCACTTAGGTGACATACACACACATTTGTTCTTGGTAAAAAAATTTAATTTCACCACTGATCGCAATTCTTGCACACGACTTTGTGCAATTGAGCTACACAAGCACAATTGCAATCTGTTGCAATTAAATAAGACACTTTTGTACACCCGCGCAGTGGAAGCGTGCTGGGCCCATAACCAGTTGGCTATTTAGGTTTTATTTAAAGCGGATGTACAAAGTTTATTTGTGATTGTTGGTTTGACATTTAATTGACGACGCGCGAGTTACCATTGCACCTTCCCTGCTGTAACTGAAACCGTCCAGATTCCGCTGAATGACAACAGCATCAAAGGCCACAACAACAACAGCTCAGCAGTCCACATATTATAGGAACATACACGAATAACAACATGTTCCGAAATAAAACGACGCACATGCTGACACACACACCTTGAGCATACATTTATTTATTTATTTATTTATTTATTTATTTAAAGTCAACTAAGAGCAGTCGACTGTAAGAATGAAAAATATAAAAATAAAAATTAATATTACATTTTTGTATAATAAAATTAAATATGAATTAAAAGTAATATATGTATATGTAAAATTAAAGTTAAAGTTTACGTTAAACAGTAACAATTTAAAATGAAATTAAATTTTAAATTTTGAAACTGGGACTAACAAATTAGCCGAACCAACATTTGTTGCAGAGGATTGGGGAAACCCAGAAAAAACCCAATCAGATCGGTAGTTGTTAGTTAGGTTAGTTGTTAGAGTTAAATGTTAATGAGTTAATGATGGCATTTTTAATAGCTATTAGGGAACTCTCTGAGTTAATTACTCCAGAAAGTTTGTTGTAATCAGAGCAGAGAATTCGGAAAGGCTCATGCAGGCTATAATTGTTATTACAGAAATCAAGCAAAAGAGGTGCAAAATTTCGGGTTAATCTAGAGGGGATAGAGAAGTTAATTTGATTTAGCAAGATCGGGGAATCGATATCATACTTAATCAACTTAACAAGGAACATGACACCTAACATTAAACGGCGGTTAGCAAGAGAAGTTAAGTTTATTAGAAGTAGTCTACTAGAATAAGAGGGTAAATCAACTCCAGAGACCCAGTTAAAACCACGAAGAGCAAAAAGTAAAAATTGTTTTTGCACAGACTCAATTCTGTCTTGGTGAACATGATATTGCGGTGACCAAATGCAAGAACCATATTCAAGAATCGGGCGAACAAGGGAGGTATAAAGCAACTTTGTTGTATAAGGGTCATTGAATTCCTTGGCCCACCTTTTAATGAAACCAAGGGTTCGAGAGGCCTTATTAACAATTTGCGTAATATGGGAATCAAATTTCAGTTTATGGTCAAAAAGAATGCCAAGGTCATTGACATTTGATATTCTAAGAAGAGGGGATAGATAAAGTGTATAGTTGACGACGTGGAAATTACTTCGGTAAAATGTCATTACTTTACACTTAGAACAATTTAAACTTAAAAGATTAAAGCTGCACCAATCACAAAAGGAGTCAATATCAACCTGTAGCGAACTCCAAGTCGGCTCCTTGTATGTAAAGCAAAGTTTCACATCGTCAGCATACATATAAATGTTAGAGAATTTCAAAATAGAGGGAAGATCGTTAATGAAGAGGTTAAAGAGTAAAGGACCCAAATGACTACCCTGAGGTAACAAAGATTGGCTTAGATACAGAATGTTTGAAAAGAACTCTTTGGGACCTATTTTTTAAATAATTTGAAATCCAAAGCAGTAATTTGTAAGGAAACCCAATAAGATCCAACTTATGAATCAGAAGTGAGTGGTTTACAGAATCAAAAGCCTTACTAAAATCAGTGTAAATGACATCAGTTTGCATCTTCTTCTGAAACCCTTTTATAACAAGAGATGAGAATTCCAGAAGATTAGTCGTGGAGGATCTGGATTTCATGAAACCATGTTGACATGGTGAAATTACGGACCTACACATGTGGGTTAGCTGGGCCGTAACAAGTTTTTCAAATAATTTAGGTATAGAGGATAATTTGGAAATACACCTGTAATTCTTCACTTCCGATTTAGACCCATTTTTGTGAAGAGGGATGGAATATGATTCTTTCCAGACTGATGGAAAATTACTAGTAGCTAAGGATAATTTAAATAACCTAAAAATGGGTCTATATAAGGAGAAAGCACAGTATCTAAGAACGCATCCTGGTACTCCGTCAGGGCCAGGTGAGTTAATGGGTTTAACCAAGTGCAGGTTAGTAAGAAGAGAATCTTCATCGATACTAGGGCAAGAAATTGAATAAGAGTTATGAATTGGATAAGGATAGGAAAGATTAGAATCATAGGTATTAGATGAATAGGTTGATTGAAAAAAATTCGCAAAAAGATCAGCACCGGCCTGATCATTATTTGCTTCATTATTTTCATAAAAGAGACGAGATGGGAATTCATTAGATCTACATTTCAAGTTAAAAAAATTATAAAACTGCTTAGGGTCACGTGCAAATTGAAGCCGACAGCGATGTATATAGTCATTATAACATTTATTATTAAAAGCAATAAAGTTAGCCTTTGCAAGAGTATAACGAGAAAAATCAGAAGGATTTCCCGTTTTTTTAAATTTCTTATAATACCGAGATTTTAAGTTTTTCACCGTGAGTAACTCACGTGTAAACCATGGAAGACTTTTAGTCTTGGCTGGATATACACGTGGGACACACTCGTCGAAAAATTTGTTCAAGGTATTATAAAAATATGAAGTACAAGTTGCTAAGTTTGAGCATGCATAAAAACAAGACCAATCGTGTTCTAGAATAAGATTATTAAGCCTCACAAAGTCAGTTTTGCGGAAGCAGCGTGACTTCGAAACACACTTAACAATTTCAGTTTGCACGGGGGACGGTAGTTCTAAAACAAGTTCTAAAGTAGGATGATAAGGATCTTCAGGAAAGACTAAGGGATTAGTTCTTGAAATGTTATTAATGTGAGTATCAGAAGTGAAAATTAAGTCAAGGATTTTGCCTTTATGGTTAAGGAAGGTGTTAATTTGAAACAAGGATAGTTCAGAGAGACCATTGATAAATGGGTTAAAGATGGAGGGAATCAAAACATTTGAATGAGAGGACCAATCTATTTGAGGTAAATTGAAATCACCAAAAACCAATAGGTAATCTCTATCCGAAAGTTTTGATTCTATAGATTTAATACAAGACAGGTGTTCAAGATACAAAGAAGTTTCTGAGGAAGGAGGAATGTAAGAGCAAGTTACATAAACTGAAATATGATCTAAAGTTACTTTAACGCACACGAATTCTAAATTGGGCAGACAGTCTATTGAAACAATATCAGAAGACAGATTTGAGTCAGCGGCAATAAGAACCCCTCCTCCAGATCGCGACAAACGGTCACATCTGAAAGAAGTATACTTATTAGAAAATATTTCGTTATTTTCGATATCCGGTTTTAGCCACGTCTCAGTAAATATTAAGATATGATAGACAAAAGATATACTATTAGAAAAAAGTTTAGAAAGTTTAGTATTTAGGCCTCGAACATTTTGATAGGCAACAAAGAGGTTAGAATTTAGTTTTTTATAGTTTTTAAGTTTTTTTGCAGTTCCGTTCGGGGATTGAACGGTCAGCGAAGGAAGGTTAACAGGTGTATTAGATTTTTGTTTATGGGTAAACTCCTTGACAATTAGGTCAGGCGGCCAAAATGATCCATTGCACACAATTGGGAAATGCTCAGCCGAAATACTAATTTTAAAAGAAGATATTTCTCTGGGAAATTTAAAGTTAAATTTTTCCACGACTAAATTTTCAGGTTGAATTTTAGAAAGGATGTATGTTTTTACATCTTCTTTCGAAGTGTCAGGTGCCAGACGAGAAACGAAGACCAATTTCTTAGGTTTAACGGCAACTAGAGGTTTTACACTCTGTACCGTAATGGGGGGAAATCACGGGTAAAGTTAGTAAATTGTCAACACTCAGAGTAGAGCAAGGCGTATTGGAAGAGGTAGAAGGATTTGGGACGGAGGCATTACGTGGAACAGAAGTTTTCCGAGCATGAACGGTTTTTGAGCATGACGGAGTAGGAGAATTTAAATTCAAAATAAGATCTGAAATTATAGGAGTAGAGGGCTGGAGGGTAATAGTTTTCACTACAGGATTTGGGGAAGGTACTTTCGGTGATGATACCGGAATTATTAAGGGATCGTTAATGGGTTCATGAGAGTTAAATTGAGTCTCCATTTCTAAGAACTGCGAATATAAATTGTTAAAAGCGGTACGCAAATTATTAAAACCCAATCTGGTTTTTCGCACAACTTTTTGCAAGTCAGATTCGCCTATTCGACACTTTTCACAAGACCACTTTAAACCAGTCTTATTTTGAATTGCATCCTTAATTCGGATAGTTAGACCGGCGCATTTGAGGTGACAAAAGTTGTCACACAGACAGCAGCTAATAAAATCTGCATTTGGATCAGCTGAGCACTTGCAAATCTTTGCCGAACAAGAGATCATTTTGGATAAGCCTTAACAAATCTAGGGGATTAAAGATGAGATTAAAGCAAAATAGAAAGAGCAAAAGTTTGTGAGAGAAAGACTTACGAAAATTAGTTCCAAAAACAAAAAGTTAAAAAGAACAGTTAGAGAGCAAGAAAGCAAGCAAGACAAACACAAGCGTAACTCACAAGAGAGCGTAAAAAAGCGTGAGAGTGAGAGCGCGAGTAAGTGTATGCAGAAAGCAGAAAAATAACAACACTACTGTAGCGAGAGAGCCGTTTAGGGTACACACTTAGCACGGCGCAGCACACTCAGAGAGCGATGCAAGCGAGAATGAGCGTGGGAATGTGAAACTCCAAACAAAAACAAAAAAAAGACGCTTAAGACGCGCAAGTTAATTTAGATAAAATGTACTTTTAAATAAAATAGACACTAGTTTACCAGTTATTAATATATCAATTTGTTAGCACAAAGTTAATTACACATTAGTGAATCACAAATATGAAATTTAATCACCAGAAATTTAGTACAAATCGTTAAACAATAGAAGCACAAGCTAAAACACAGCTGATCACCAAGAAAGTTGAACAACGATATACTGATATGTATTGAGGATTATAAAAAGAATGTAGAACAGTTGCAAAGTGCACTACAGGAATTAAAAACTGTCGAATTTTCAGGAGAAGCGGTCAAGACATTAGAAGAAAAATAGACTCAAGTTAAAGTTAAAAAAAAAAAAAAAAAAAAAAGACAGAAAAGAGGAGCGATAAATGGATTAGGAAGTATAATTAAATCAATAACAGGAAATATGGATTCAGAAGACACCATTAGAATAAAGAATGAATTTCGAAATATACACGATAATTTAGGCGAACTAACTTTATAAATGAATAATGAAAATGAAATCGTTGAAAATATAACTAAACACATAAACCAAGAACAAAATTGTTATAAATAACTTTATAAATGTTGCATGAAAGTCTTATTCGTTTTTAATAGTTTTAACTTTTATTTTAATTATTCAATTACACTTTTCTTTATTCGTCGTTTTAAGCACCAGCGCTATTCTTCTTCTTAATGTCGATATTCGATAACGATTGCCTTAACTCTCGTTCTATCGTTCTAATTACACGATGAATCTAAAATATATGAACAACTATCGGAACTTCTTAACTTATCTTTAAACATCGATTAATTGTTAACTCCGATAAAGCTTACTCGTATATATTATAAATACAATAATATAGATATAATGCTACAGCTCGGCCATTCTGACAATTAAGATCGCCCTCGATCTATATGATATTAAAATATTTACATAGTAATGGTTAATTAAATTGTTAGTTAATATGTGCATATATACAATTCTTAATAGTGTGGCAACTCTCAGCAGCTTACAATAGTGTGATCGAACTCGATAGCTTACACGAGTATCGAGATCGCGAGAGGCCTTCTCTAGGCGTATCTATCATCACTATTCTCGATAACCACGACATCCATCGCTGCTTCTTAGAATTTGCCTCTTACACGCGACAGTTCTTTTAATTTATAAATTAAGTGTATGAAATATAAATTCGTGAATAAACAATAAAACATATTTCTGTGTACGATACACATTAAAGTGGTGACCCCGACGTGATTCACTATATACATACACTCGAAAATCTGCATCAATTTTGACAACCAACGACGCCATGGAAGACAACGCCGACGTTTTTCACGATCCCGTTGCTCGTGTTCCCGACGCTGCAATCAACCGCGTGGCTGTAAAAATACCACCGTTTTGGGCCGAGCACCCCGAATTATGGTTGTCTCAAATCGAAGCCCAATTTATTTTGGCGGGAATAACTTCTGACGACACAAAGTTCAACACAGTTCTGGCATTAATCGAAGCACCAGTTTTGGCGCGAATTTCCGACGCAGTCGTCAACCAGCCAAGCGCAGGCAAATACGAAAATTTAAAATCTTGCATTCTGGAACGCTTCTGTGAAAGCGAACAGAAGAAAATCCAGAAGTTAATATCGGAGATCGACCTTGGTGATAAGCGTCCTTCACAATTGCTTAATGAGTTAAGCTCGCTCGCCGCAAATAAAGTTAATGAAAGCTTCTTAAAAGCACTTTGGATGCAGCGCTTACCAACACAAGTGCAAACTATCTTGCAGGTATCGGACGCCAGCCTATCAGACTTGGCTAAGTTGGCAGATAAAGTAGTAGATGTTGGCGATTTTCACAATGTACGCACGGTTGACTACAGTTCTAAGTCTTTACCAGCCCGCAACACTGATGTTGACGACCGTTTAGAACGCATCGAGCAACAGATAAACGCCCTACTCAAAAACAGTTCTCGCAAGAACAATCGGTCCACATCAACAAGGCGCAGCAGCAGCGCCACAACCCAAGACGCAGGTCAAACCTCAAGCATGTGTTGGTACCACAGCAAATTCGGTAGCGACGCCCAGAAATGCCGCCAACCATGCTCTTTTTCGTCACAAACAAAAAACTAACGCAGTCTTCGGATTCGGGAGGCAAATTCGAAGAGGGCCACTGCACAATTGCCCGCCTCAGCATCAGCGACAGCTTTTCCAAAATAAAATTCCTTATCGACACCGGCGCCGACATTTCAGTGTTGCCACCCTGTAAAAATGCAAACCCAATACCCACTCCAAAGCTTCTTTTCGCAGCCAATGGCTCAAAAATACAAACCTATGGAGAAAAACGCATAACATTATCACTCGGACTAAGGCGAAATTTTGTTTGGACTTTCGTGGTAGCTAACGTCAATTGCGCTATCATTGGATCCGATTTTCTTCAATACTTCGACTTGCTCATTGACATTAAGCGACGTAAACTTATCGATCGAGCAACGCTATCCGAATCGACCTGTGGCACGCTTCCGCATGAAATAGCTCGGATTTTATCCTACGATGCGTGCAACCAATACGCCAAGCTACTTCACGAATATCGAGATCTCGCAACGATCAATTCAAACAGGCTGCTAATAACATCAAAAGTAACCCATTTTATCACGACAAACGGCCCGCCCACTCACGCTCGTGCACGACGACTGGCAGTAGACAAACTCAAAGCAGCGCAGAGCGAGTTCTCCTATCTTTTGGATAAAGGAATATGTCGTCCCTCAAAGAGCAACTGGTCAAGCCCTTTACACATGGTAAAGAAAGCGAACGGAGAATGGCGTCCATGCGGAGACTACCGAGCTCTAAACAACGTAACAGTGCCTGATCGATATCCGATTCCGTACATACTGGATGTAACGAGCATTCTATACGCTAAGAATATATTTTCTAAAATCGACCTGCAGAAAGCATATCACCAGATTCCTGTCGAGCCGCAAGATATACCCAAAACAGCCATTATCACGCCTTTTGGGTTATTCGAATTCTTGTTCATGACGTTCGGCTTGCGAAATGCAGCGCAGACTTTTCAGCGGTACATAAACGACGTCATACAGGGTCTCGATTTTGCTTTCGCATATATCGATGACATTTTGATCGCTTCAGAGTCCGCAGCGCAGCACGAGACGCACCTCCGCCTAGTCCTCGACCGCCTCCGAAAGGCACAACTCACCGTGAACTTCGAGAAGTGTCAGTTTGGAAAGTCGCAACTCACGTTCCTGGGTCATGACATCAGCCAGCACGGTTTAAAACCATCTGAATCTAAAGTGGAAGCCATTCGTCACTTTAAAAAACCGCTTATCGCTAAGGATCTAAAAAGTTTTTGGGTATGATCAACTTCTATCGTCCGTTCATCCCACGTGCGGCTGATAATCAACACATACTCCAGACACTGATTCAAGGTAATAAAAAAAACGACAAAACTGCGATACTCTGGTCTACAGAAGCTGATCACGCGTTCGACGCCTGTAAAAACGAGCTCGCAAATGCTACGTTGCTGAACTATATGGCACCAAATTCTCAAGTAACGTTGACCACCGATGCATCGGACGACGCTATGGGTGCCGTGTTACATCAGATCGTCAACGGACAAACACAGCCACTGGGTTTCTTCTCCAAGAAATTTTCATCGGCGCAAAAGAAGTACAGCACCTACGATAGAGAGCTCACCGCTATTTATCAGGCCATTCTGCATTTCAAGTACGCACTGGAGGGGAGAAACTTTGTAATCTTCACCGACCATAAACCGCTGATGTTCGCTTTCATTCAAAATAGTGAGAAAGCATCACCACGACGCGCCCGGCAACTGGATTTTATTAGCCAATTCAGCACCAACATTCAGCACATCTCGGGAGAGGAAAACAACGTCGCTGACCTTCTCTCACGCATCGACGCCATCAAACACATAGATTTTGACGATATGGCACTAGAACAGGAAAACGATGACGAACTACAATCTCTGCTTAAGTCTGACCCAGAAAATACCATATCACTAACGAAATTGTTTATTCCAGGCTCAAACAAACAATTGTACTGCCATGTTAACAATAAACAGGTACGCCCTTTTGTGCCCAGGTGCCTACGCCCAATGGTAGTCCAAGGCCTACATTCGCTATGCCATCCAGGAGTTAAGGCAACGAACAAATTGGTTAGCAAGCACTACGTTTGGCCTCGCATGGCAAAGGATGTCGCCAAAATCGTACGTTCCTGTATGCCGTGCCAAAAAGCCAAAGTCCAGCGCCACACCAAATCGCCACTTGGAGAGTATGCCGCCTGCGACGCTCGCTTCGAGCATATCAACATAGATATCGTTGGACCACTGCCCACTTCGAACGGATCGATATCGATACTGTCTTACGTGTATCGATCGCTTCTCACGATGGCCTGCTGCGATTCCTTTAATTGACATCACAGCACAGTCAGTTGCCAGTGCACTGATTTCTGGCTGGTTCGCGCTCTATGGAATCCCGCTCCACATCACAACGGATTTAGGACGGCAGTTCGAGTCTACACTGTTCCAAGAGCTTTCTAAAATCTGTGGTTTTAAACATCTACGCACGACGGCATACCACCCACAAGCTAACGGCATGGTCGAACGATGGCACAGAACATTAAAAGCTGCCATAAAGTGTTCTGACCCAACCAACTGGAGCACTGCATTGCACCTCATCCTACTAGGACTACGCACCACGATCAAAGACGACATCGGGTTAAGTCCAGCCGAAATGGTGTACGGCACAACACTGCGAGTTCCTGGCGGATTTTTTTCATCAAGCACTGAAAATCGCACCGAGTCTGAGTTCACCGAGGCCCTTCGGAAAACTATATCGCAGCTGCCAACTACTAAGCCAGTGCACCATCACACGCCTCAAGAGTTTGTAAACCCCGATCTAAATCAATGCAAACACGTCTTCGTCAGAGTGGATCGAGTAAAAACTCCGTTAGAACCTAACTACGAGGGTCCGTTTGAAGTAATAGCGAAACACGACAAATACTTTACTCTCAAAGGTCGCACAAAGGACAATAATGTTTCTATCGACCGTCTTAAACCAGCGTACATCTTCAAAGAGGAACCTCCTCGAATTCAGGAACAAAGGAAAACACCAATCGCTCAACCTGCCACGCAGGTATCGAGATCTGGACGACGAGTCCTACTCCCAGCGAGATACCTTTCCTAACTGGTACTCTAGGAGGGGGGTACTGTGGCAACTCTCAGCAGCTTACAATAGTGTGATCGAACTCGATAGCTTACACGAGTATCGAGATCGCGAGAGGCCTTCTCTAGGCGTATCTATCATCACTTTTCTCGATAACCACGCCATCCATCACTGCTTCTTAGAATTTGCCTCTTACACGCGACAGTTGTTTTAATTTATAAATTAAGTGTATGAAATATAAATTCGTGAATAAACAATAAAACATATTTCTGTGTACGATACACATTAATAGTATATAATATTAAATATATGTAGAATACTAAATAGTTTAAAATATTTTATTAGTGTAAAGAGGAGTAATTTTTACACTGATCACGCCAGTCTGCCCAATTTCGTAACCGAGAAGCTTCTACAATGCCTTCATAAGGTAATTGCGTAATTTGTCCATTTTCAATATCTTCTAAAACGTATCGGTCATTAGGTAAAATTTTCTTTATGGAATATGGGCCTTTATATTTGGGGACAAATTTTTTATTTGTTCCTATCGTGGTATCAATGTTTCTCATAACTACGAAGTCTCCTACTGAAAAGATCTCATGATTCTTATGATTCTTTTGATAGTATTCTGAACTTTTCTTCTGCTTATGTTCAATATTCTCAGAAGCTTTTTTGCGACAATTATCAAGATCACAGCTATTATTTAAATTGCTTATATTTTATAAATATTCAGTCAGAGCATCAACGTCACTACCTCTTTGTTGTATTCCAAAAAGCAGAACAGATGGAATTTCTCCAGTACTAGAGTGAACTGAGTTATTAATGGCGTATTCAGCTTTATTTAATAATTTACACCAATCTGAATGTTGCACTGGCTCTGTGATTTTAGCTAACATGGTCTTAAGTGTTCTATTTACACGTTCTACTTGTCCATTCGCTTGAGGTGATGCTGTCGCTACTCTGACATGTTCAATATTATTTTCTAAAAGGAATTCACTAAATTCTGAAGATGTGAAGCAGGATACTCTATCACTGATGATTCTACGAGGTCGGCTATAGTTTTCAAAATACTTAGTTAAACACATACACACTTCCTTTGTGCTTGTAGTGTTAGCTGAAAATAGCTTTGCAAATTTAGTGAAACTATCAATTTAAATGAAATTCCTTCTAAATATATTCTAAATTTGTTGAGTGAATAAATAATGGCTAACGTCTCTAACTCAAAACTGTGATATCTCTTTTCGGCTGCTGTTGTTGTTTGAGAAAAATAACAAATTGGATGGAATTTATTATCTTCTTGTTTTTGCACTAATATTCCTCCAAATCCTTCGGCACTTGCGTCACAATGCAATTCTGTTTCTTTCTTAGGGTTGTAAAGGGCTAATAATGGTGAAGAAATAAGTTTTTCTCTTAAATACTCAAAAATTTCGAAACATCTATCATCCATTTTAAACTTAGAGTCCTGTTTTACTAATTCGTTTAATGGTCTTACAATTTTTGAATAACTAGGAATAAATCGTCTAAAATATGAAAACAATCCTAAACATTTCTGCATTTCAATTGCACTTTTTGGAATCGGAAGGTGTTTAATGGCTGTAATATGTTCACTATTAGGACTAATGCCATTCTTGCTAACTGAATAGCCAAGAAACTCAATTTTTGTGAAACAAAACTGGCACTTGCTTAATTTGAGTTCTAATCTATGTTGAGCCAATGTTTTCAAAGCTTTACCTAAGACTACAAAGTGTTCTTCAATCGTTTTTGTTCCAATAGCAATATCATCTATATAAACAATAATACTGTGTTCTCGCATTAATGGTTTAAAAATAAAATTTATAAACCTCTGAAACACGGAAGGGGCATTTCGTAACCCAAAAGGCATCTTAAGATATTCGTATTGTCCATTAGGTGTAACAAAAGAGGTATATTGAACTGAACTTTCTGCCATCTTAACCTGATGAAACCCAGACTTTAAATCTAAAAGAGAGAAATATTGATTTCCTTCCATTTTTTCCAAACAATCATTGATATGTGGTAAAGGATACCCATCTCTTATTGTCATTTTGTTTAGTTGCCTGTAATCTACACACTGTGGAAGGCAAATTGGTTCACTCACGTTACAGAACTTCTTCTTTATTTCACACGCTAACACAGACAGAATCTCTTCGACTTAAAGTTAGTTTTACATTTGTTTAACATAGGCTTAACATAAGTATCGATATACATGGGCTTAACATAGTCATTGTGTTATATAAGTATCGATGTACAGTGTGACCCTCTACTAGCCTACTACAATTCGGCCATCCTGACGATAAGGATCCCCTGATCCTGGTTTCTTATGAGCTAAACATTTATGTTGTAACAATTTGTTCGTTTCTATGGTAAACTTATCAAATAACAGTTATTAAGTATTTTTTAAGAATTTGTTCGTTTTCCTATCCAAGGTCTTATGTTTTGAGCACTCCATACACCCTTGTAAGGATTTCGAGAAACTTGAAACCCTTCAACATCCTTTAGCAAGAATCTGTCATTGCGAAGTATTTTAGCAATTACGTACGGGCCTTTGTTCTTTGGGATCAACTTCCTAGCAACTCCCGCAGTACTGTCAAAATTTTTTTACCATTACGTAGTCTCCTTTACTATAATCCATTGGCTTTTT